>JAVJIF010018559.1:0-105547 GCA_038442645.1 Agave tequilana
AAATTTATTTACTTGTATCATCATGCCTGAAAAAATAAAATAAAATACTTCTAATAAGGCTCTCCTCTCTCAACCCCATTGTTCATCTGTTCGTTGCAATAATTTATCACACTAATCTTATAAAGAAGACTTTACACAGAAGTAAGGTGTAAATGGGATTCTGTTCTTTCTCCTTTTCCATAAAATTAGTTTACAGAGAGATTGAAATGGACTCATGCCAGTTCAAACACAGCTTAGTTCCGACAAAAAAAAATCACAAGATAAAAAGTTGCATGATTTCTTTCATCCCTGCCATGTGTTTCTGATGAATCTAACGGCAAAATGCCAAAAACCAACAGAAAATTTGGTCCAGAAAGCAAAAAAGTGCTCGTCACAATCTCTACTCCACTTCGAAGTTCAAACATGACTGCATTGGCACTTTTCTCTTCTGCCTCATGTGACCTTGTTCCAGGTCCCAGCCTCAACTTGATTCTCATCTCCTCGCAAAATCTCAGAGAGAGTCCAGGGCCCTAGCTCTCATCATTCAAAAATCAAACATGACTTTAAACTTGTTCAAAAAATCCCAGATTTAGGATCAGTCCGCATGCTATATACCCATTGCATCCATCTCCAAATATGCAGGACTCGAAGTTACTGGTTGCTCGTCGAATATTACTCGTTGCAATAGTTGATATCATCGAACTGGATTAGTGTCAACCTGTCCTATCAAAAATATTTTCATGGTGACAAATAATTGTACTTTCAGCAAACAGTTAAAATGGGTATCCAGTGGAAGTGTGTGGTAGAATCTCCTTCGCAGAGGAGAGTGTCACCAGAAAGTAGTCGCCAAACACAAAACATATAATACAATAGCAGAAAGTTAGAAAACACAATTTAACGAGGTTCGGCAATTAGCATGCGCCTTCCGGGTAAAAAGAGGAGAGAAACTTATTCAAATAATCAAAATTGCAGGATACATAGTAGGGGGCAATACCCCTCTTTATATAGGCAGAGAGTCCTTGAGTTTAGGAAGACCAACAGATCCGATTCGGATCAGAAATGAACTTTGAATCGACTTAGGAAATTGTCGGTCGCGTCTTCTGGTCAACTCGGTCCTTCTACGGCCGACCGGTCGGTCGACCGAGATTTCCAGTAACTTCTTCGGTCGACTGATGTCTTCTCCTGCAGCTGCCTTCTTCTGTGCGGTCGACCCGCAACTTCTTGTGCACGTTTTGTGCATGACCGGCCGACCTCCTGGTCGACCGATTTTCTGTCTTCAGTTAGGAACAGAGCTTCTTCTTTACCTTTGAACTCCGATCTCTCCGCATTCTCATCTCCAATGAGTTAAAAAATTCTACCATCAAGATTTTATCACTCTCTCCCCATAATTCTCCACCTCGTAAAGATTTCTCAAATCTGAACCGAGCACAACATAGTACCATGTCGACTCCATCAGAGCTCCACCAATGTGGCTGCCTACATACCCTACCCAGGGAATCAAGCCATCCTTAGTTTATCCGAACAAGCTCTACTAATGTCAAGCAACTGGAAGGATCTGAAGTAACTCCTTACAATGTGCAAACTTTACTCCTTGAACAACTTTGAAAAGTATATCGGCGGGATTCTCCTTCGTGTGAATCTTCTGTAACTTGATATCACCTTCATCAAGAATTTAAACAAAGTGAAACCTGACGTCAATGTGCTTCATTCTTGCATGATACACCTGGTTCCTTGCCAAATAGCCAGCACTCATTCTATCACAGTTAATCTTCAATAGATTCTGATCAATTCTCAAGTCGTCAAGTAACCCTTGAAGCTAAATTGCCTCCTTCATAACCTCCGTCATGGCCATATACTCGGCCTCCGTAGTAGACAAACTGTAGAATAGAGTGCCAACTGATCGTACTTGGGACAATTTGAACACATATCCTATTGTAGACCGATAATTGTCGAGGTCTCCAGCTTAGTCAGAATCAACATATCCGACACACTTCTACTTACCTGCAAATCCTTTTTAAATGTCAACCAATGTCTATGGTACCTTTGACATACCGTATAATCACTTTACTGCCTCCTAATGACCCCTGCCGGATCATGCATATATCTGCTAACCATTGAGCAGCCTGTGACAAATCGGGCTATGTACACACCATTGCATACATTAAATTATTAACTATGATAGCATAAGGTACATGAGTCGTATACTCATGCTCTTCAACAGAAGTAGGAGACATGTAGCTTTTAACTTGAAATGAGAAGCCAATTGTGTCCTTACAGAATTCGTATCGCCATTGATGTTGAACTTCCGCAATACCTTCTTCAAATACTCTTTTTGAGCTAACCTTAGAACTATCCCGATCTCGCTCTTTTTTTATGCCTAGCACTTTATTTGCTTCACCCAGATCATTCATCTCAAATTCGGAATAAGTCTTTTAATTTATCAATTGCAGATATGCTCTTAGAAGCAATGAGCATATCATTTACATATAACAGTAGATAAATGTACTTTCCAGTTGGTAGCTTATTGTAATCCACTGGGTCATAATGGCTTCTTGAGTACCTCTTGCCTCTTATGAAGCTGTCAAAATACTTGTACTACTATCTCGGTGATTGCTTTAATCTATAAAGCATTTTCTTCAGCTTGCATACCATATGTCCTTTTCCTGCAGTCTTGAACCCCGTTAGTTGAGACATATAGATCTCCTCTTCAAGATCACCATGGAGGAAAATGGTCTTCATGTCGAGCGGATCAAGTTCTAACTCATACTGTACCACTAGTGCCAGCAAAATCCGAATTAACGAGTGCTTTACAATAGGTGAGATACCTCGTTGTAATCAATACCTTCTGTCTGAGCGTAACCTTTAGTTTCCAATCTAGCTTTGTAGCGTACAGTATCACCATCACAAGATCCCTGTTTCTTTTCAAACGCCCACTTACAACCGATCGCCTTATTTCTCTTGAAAAACTCTGACAGTTCCCAAGTGCCATTCTTGTATAGAGAACTCATCTCTTTCATTATGGCATCCTTCTATATCTTGAACTCTGAACTGATTTTAACTTTCCTATATGTAGAAGGGATTGCTTCCTTAACGACTGAGAGAGTATAGACCACTATCATGTTAGTAGTGAGCCAGCTGGGTTTACGTGAATATCTCCAGATTCTTACAGCTGCAATGGATTCTTGGACATCACTCATAGCCTGTCCTTGATCCTCATCATCATCAGCATCCTGCTTGGCTATGTGATCACTACCCCGTGTCACCATGGGTATAATCTCCAATGATACTGATCTTTCTTGAGACAGTGAAATAGCATCACTCTCCACCTGCTGCGATATCACTTCGGTCGTTTCACTCTCCACCTGCTGAGAGTTTGTCGGCTTCATCATTGAAGCCTCGTCAAATATGATATCTCTGCTCAAGACAAACTTTTTATCCTTCGAATTCCAAATTTTGTTGCATTTTACACCTTTCTCGAATCTTTCGAACACCCTTTCTCGCTCTCGTGCCAACTTGTCTTCCTTGATATAATAGTAGATTGGACACCCAAATACTTGTAGCAAATCATAATTCTCAGCAACTCTTTCTGACCATATTTCTAAAGGAATTTTACCTCCTATCGGAGACAAAGGCAACCAATTAACAAGATAGAAAGTATACACCAATGCTTCAGCTCAAATTATTTTGGTAAACTGGTGTTGGATAATATGCATCAAACCTTTTCTAGCAAAGTTCTGTTCATCCTTTCAGCCATTCTTTTTGTTGCGGTGTTTCCCTTATTGTGAAGTGGCTTTCTATACACTCTTCACGACATAATTATAGGAAGGATCACTTGTATATTCTCCTCCTTTGTCAGAACGAAGTACCTTAATCTTCCTTTCTGCACTCTTCTTCATGTTCTTTTTCACTCCACAAACAACTCTAGGACTTACCCTTTATACTTCATGGTATATACCTAACATCGCCTATAGTAATCATCTATAAAAGACACAAAGTAGTCGTTACCTCAATAGATGTCGTCTTGGTAGGTCCCGAAACGTCGGTGTTCACATAATCCAGATCCCCTTAGTGCAATGGGTCGCGGTGCCGAATTTCACATTGGTCTTCTTTTCGATGATGCAATGTCCACAAATTTCAATTTGCAGATACTGGCACCTTTCAGTAAACATCACTTTGCAAGAGCTTGCACGCAAGAGCTTGCAAAGACTTTTATTCGGCATGTTCGAGTCTCAAAAGCCAAAGCCGGGTGCAATCATCTTCTGAATTTGTTGAAGTCTCAACTTGCCCTGTAATCGTGTTACCCTTCAAGTAGTATACGTTATTGCGTCAGACGCCCTTCAAAAGCACCATCGAGCCTCCAGTCATCTTGAGAATACCATCTTTATAGATAATTCAAGACCCAATGTCTCCAAGGCACTAACTAAGATAAGATTCCTTTTCATCTGAAGACATATCTCACTTCCTTCAATTCTCACATCATCCCATCAAACATCTTGATAAAGATCGTACATATCTCTTCCATGCCGCATAGACGATCATCACTCATGATAACAGAACATCCATCTAACTTCTCAAAGTTAGAAAACTAATCCCTATTGGGACACACATAATCGGTAGCTCATGTATCTAGCATCCACTCAAACTCACCTGAGTAACCAATAGTAGGAGTAGTGACTGAGAAAGAAAATACCTTTGAGTCTGAGTCTGATCCATCTGCCTGTGAAGTACTACCCGATTTGGTACTGATCACCTGTGCAAGATTTGCCTCAGTTTTCGACTCCTTGTTCTTAACTTTGATCCTTGGATAATCAACTTTTCAGTACCCTAACTCTTTGCAGAAGGTGCACTAGTTCTTTTTTAGATCTCTGAAAGCTAATCTGGACTTTGATCTCTTATGCTCGCCTTTTCTCTTCCGATTGGAGCTCTTCCTCTTGCCGTTAACGCCTCTTCTGATGTACCATTGGAAGAAAACTACTTCTCCTTCCTTCTTGCTTTGTAATTTAAAAGAGCAGTCGACACA
The DNA here is from genome assembly GCA_038442645.1 of Agave tequilana. NCBI lineage: Eukaryota > Viridiplantae > Streptophyta > Magnoliopsida > Asparagales > Asparagaceae > Agave > Agave tequilana. The sequence goes on from JAVJIF010018559.1 coordinate 5,000, forward strand.
TCACTGTACTTAAGTGTTTGTTTACCATTGATTAAGCTTAGGATGAAGGTCTCATACTCTTCATCAGGAAGAGAATTCAAAAGAATTACTGCCTTATCCTCTTCTTCGATCTCCACATGCACATTACTAGGTCTGCAAGAAACTTTGTGTAGTTATTTATGTGCTCATCAATGGAGAGTCCTCTCTTCAAGTGAAAGTGGTAAAGTCTCCTCTTCAGATGTAATCGACTTTCGATGCTCTTCGTCAGATACTTTTTCTCGAAAGTCTCCACATCTTCTTTGTTGAAGTTTTATACAACACATGATACTTGATGTCTTGTATCAAGAAAGGCCTTATATGACCACAAGATGTTCTATTCATCTTGTCCCAATCTTTTTCAGAAGTCTCCTTCGGCTTTTCTTCCAATCGTAGAGTGTCTTTGAGGTTTGATGTTGTGAATGCATCCATCACCTCACATCTCCACATCCGAAATTATTCTTGCCATCAAACTTTATCACATCGATCTTCAACAGACACGAGTGCGCGGATTTTACCGTGGATTGACTCTCTCTGGCCATCTCCTCAATAGATTCCTCAAACTAATGCGAAAAATGATTAGTGAAACAAATTCAAATAGGAATGATCAGATCTTTACCTCCGAACGAACTGCAGACAATCTCTAAATTGATTTGCTCTTACCAAACGAAACTCTCCGTCAAACCCAAAAACCTTTGATACCACGTGTTGGAATCCCCTTCGCATAGGAGAGAGTCACCAAGAGTAGTCGCCAAACACAAGAACACAGAAAACAAAGGAAGAAAGCTAAAACACACAATTTAACGAGGTTCGACAATTTGTCTGCACCAATCAAAATTACAGGATACATAATAGGAGACAATACTCCTCTTTATATAAGTAGAGAGTCCTTGAGTTTAGGGAAACCAACAGATCTAAATTCAGAATCGACTTAGGAAACTGTCATCAACGTCTTCTGGTCGACAAGGTCCTATGGTCGACCAGTCAGTCAACCGAGATTTCAAGTAACTCCTGACAATCTCAGTCGGTCGACCGCCCGGGCGACCGATGCCTTCTCTTGCAGCTGCCTTCTTCTGTGCGGTCGACCGGACGGTCGACTGCAACTCCTTGTGCACATTTTGTTTGCGACCAGTCGACCGCCCGGTTGACCAGTTCTCTGTCTTCAGTGAGGAGGGGGGGGGGGGGGGGGGGTCGACCGCAACTCCTTGTGCACGTTTTGTTTATGACCGGTCGACTGCCTGGTTGACCAGTTCTCTGTCTTCAGTTAGGAACAGAGCTTCTTCTTTACCTTTGAGCTCTGATCTCCCTGCATTCTCATCTCCAATGAGTTAAAAAAAACTTTACCATTAAGATTTTACACTCTCTTCTCACAGTGTGAATCTTAGACTGGGATGAACTGATTAATTTGTTGTAGAAGAAAGATATTCAAGAAGAACTTCCGGCTAAAGAAGAATGCAAAAAGAGATCACTGTGCTGTCACATGAAGCTGGCGATTATAAGCCGAAGCAATAGTAAAGCTTTTTTTTTTTTTTTTTGCCTTTTCTTTAGAAAACCCAAACACGAAAGCAACAGGGGACGGTCTCCACTAGTTTTATGTATCATCACCGTCAGTATGTCCGAAAGTCGAAACCTATCTCAAAACTTGTAGAAAGAAGATGGAGAACACCTGGATTTAAGATGGAATGTTTCTTTGTTAGTGTGACTGCTCCTCCTCTAATTTGATGCAAATTTCAGAAACTTGTGTTGTAGGTAGAACAAAAACTGCAAAAGGTTTTGTACTGCTCTGATAGTTCTAATGTTTTGTGGTCCCTTAATGTAGGCAGGAGGGGCCAGTCTTTTCTGATTACTGGGGGAGAGAGACCTGTTAAAGTGAGTTCTATATCATTCACTTTTTTTTTTTTTTTTTTACATTGTTATTCATGGCCATAGCCCAAAGAGTGATACAAGTCGAGCTCAATTATATTTATTTTCACTTAGTTACAAAACTTGAATTTGAGATTTCTCATAATCTAATTATTCTTTTATGACTGAATTGAACCTCAAATATTACTCTGTGTGTGTGTCTATGTGTGTGTGTTCATAGCGAAAATCTACGAGCTTGATTTCAGCAGCGCACCAGGTAATATTCGCCAATTGCACGAACAAGTAAACAAAGAGAAGAAAACAAGAACATACGAATTTAACAAGGTTCGGCAATTGCCTACGTTCTCGGAGCAGAAGGGGAAAGAGATCATATTAATCAATCAATTTCAAGTTACAATAGTTGGGCATAATACCCTCTTTATATAGTCTAAATCCTTAAAGGAAAAAAAAACCAACGATCTGAATTAGGATAAAAAATAAAACCTATAATCATATTAGAAAACCCATAACACGCGTCTCGGTCGACCGGGCGGTCGACTGGCTCCTTACTGTGGTTGATCGGGCAGTCGACCGCTGGGCAAATACGCAGAGAGCCAACTCACAATTAAACTCTAGAATCTCAGTGGGTCGACCGGGCGGTCGACCGACTCCATCTACTGTAGCTTCTTCCTCTAGGTAGTTGACCACAACTTTCTTGTACACGTTTTGTGCATGGTCGGTCGACCGATTCACTATTTTCAGCAGCGTCTGGTATTCTACCATACTCCGTTGAACTCCGATCTCTGTGCTATCCTCTCCAATGAGTTAAAAAACTCTACTAACAAGATTTTACACTCTCTCCCCATAATTCTCCATCTCGGTGAAGATTTTTCAAATCTGAGCCGAACACAATATAGCACCATGTCGATTCCATCGGCCTGCACCAATGTGGTTGCCTATGTACCCCCTGCCCAGGGGATCAAGCCATCCGTAGTTCAACAAAACGAGGTCCACCAAGCTCAAGCAACTGAAAGGATATAGAGTAACTCTGTGCAATGTGCAAACTTCACCCCCGAAGCAATCTTGGTATCAACGGGATTCTCTTTCATGTGAATCTTTTGTAATTCGATGTTACCATCATCAAGAATCTCCCGAATAAAGTGGAACCTGAAGTCGATGTGCTTACACCTAGTTCTTTACCAAATAGATAGCACTCATGCTATAACAGTTGATCTTCAAGAGATCATGATAAATTCTCAAGTCGTCAAGCAACCCTTGAAGCCAAACTGCCTCCTTCATAGCCTTCTCATGGACATATATTCGGCTTCCGTAGTAGACAATACGATAGTAGACTATAGAGTAGAGTGCCAGCTGACCGTACTTGAGACAATATAAAGACATATCTCATTGTAGATCGGTGTTTGTCTAGGTCTCCTGCGCAGTCAGAATCAATGTATCCAATACACTCCTACTTACCTGTAAAATCCTTCTTGAATACCAAATCAACGTCTATGGTACCTTTGATGTAATGTAGAATCCACTTCACTACCTCTCAATGACTCTTGCCTGGATCGTGCATCTATTAACCATTGAGATAACTTGTGACAGATTAGACCTTATACACACCAGTGCGTACATTAAACTATCAACTGCACTAACATAGGGTACATATTCCTGTACTCATACTCTTCAACAGAAGTAAGAGACATAGTAACTTTTAACTTGAAATGAGGAGCCAACGATGTACTTACAGACTTCGTATCGTCATTGATGTTGAATTTCTGAAGTACTTTCTTCAAATACTATTTTTGTGTCAAGCTAACCTTGCCACATTTTCAGTCTCTCTCAATCTCCATGCATAACACCTTCTTTACTTCACCCAGATCTTTCATCTCAAACTCGAAAGATAAGTCCTTTTTTCAGTTTATCAATTGCAGATCTGCTTTTGGAAGCAATGAGCATTTTGTCCCCATACAACAGTATATTGATGTGCTCTCCACTCAGTGACTTGTTGTAATACACACATGGGTCATAATAACTTTGTATGTACCTCTTGCCAAGTATGAAGCTGTCGAAACGCATATACCACTGCCTTAGTGATTGCTTTAGTCCATAAAGCGATTTCTTCAACTTTGCAAACTATATGTTTCTTTCCCGTAGTTTTGAACCTTGTCGGCTAAGACATGTAGATCTCCTCTTCAAGATCGTCATGGAGAAAGGCGGTCTTCACGTCAAGTTAATCAAGCTCCAACTCGTATTGTGTCACAATGCTAGTAAAATCCGAATAGATGAATACTTCACAACGGGTGAGAACACCTCGTTGTAGTCAATGTCTTCTCATTATGTGTAGTCTTTAGCTACCAATCTGGCTTTGTAGCGTACAATATTACCATCGAGAGATCCTTGTTTCTTTGCAATATGCACTTACAACCGCTCGCCTTCTTTCCCTTGGGTAACTCTGACTGTTCCAAGTGTCGTTCTTGTGTAGAGAACTCATCTTTCCCATCATGGTATACTTTCACATCTTGAACTCTTAAGTGATTTCAGCTTCTCTATATGTAGACGGGATCGCCTCCTCAACGACTGAAAAAGCAAAGGCCACTATTATGTTAGTAGTGAGCCAGTTAGGCTTACGTGAATTTCTCTAGGTTTCTTTCAACTGTAATGGATTCTTGAACATCACCCATATCCTATCCTTGATCCTCATCATCATCAGCATCCTGATCAGCTACATGATCACCACCCTGTGTCACAGTGGATATGATCTCAAATGATACTGATCTGTCTAGAGACGGTGAAATATCATCACTCTCCACCTGCTATGATATCCTGTTGATTGTTTTACTTTCTACCTGCTAAGAGACTGCAGGCTTCATCATTGAAGCTTCGTCAAACATGACATCTCTACTCATGATAAACTTTATGTACTTCGGATCCCAAATTTTGTAGATTTTTACGTCTTTCTTGAATCCTACGAACACACATTTTTCCTCCCTTGGGTCCAACTTGTTTTTCTTGACATGATAATAAGCCGAACAATTAAATACCCGAAGTGAGTCATAATCCTGAGCAACTCTTCCCGATCAAACTTGCACATGAGTTTTACCTCCAATCGCAGATGAAGACAACTTGTTAACGAGATAGCAAGCATACTCCATTGCCTCCGCCCAGAAAGATTTTGATATGCCGGCGTTAGATAACATGCACTAGACCTTCTCTAGTAAGGTCTTGTTCATCCTTTTAGCCACCCCATTTTGTTACGGTATTTCTCTTATTGTGAAGTGCCTTTCTTGCCCTCATCGTAACATCGCTGTAGGAAGGGATCACTTGTGTACTCTCCTTCATTGTTTGAATAGAGTATCTTGGTATTCCATCATGTACTCTTCTTCATTTTTCTCTACTACTCCACAATAACTTTAGGACTTTCTCTTTATGTTTCATGGTATATTCCCAACATGGCCTAGAGTAATCATCTATAAAAGACACAAAGTAATGGTTACCTTCAATAAATGTCGTCTTGGTAGATCCCCAGATATTTATGTGAATATAATTCAGAATCTCCTCAGTGCAATGAGTTGTGGTGCCGAATTTCACCTTAGTTTTCTTTCTGATAATGTGATGTTCACAAAAGTTCAATTTGCAGGTATTGACACCTTTCAATAAACATTGATATGTAAGAGCTTGCAAAGACTTCTCTTCTTTATGTCTGAGTTCCATATGCCAAAACCAGGTGCAATTATTATTTGAATTTGTAGAAGTTGTCACTTGCCTTATAACTGTGCTACCCTTCAAGTAGTATAGGTTATTGCGTCAGATGCCTTTCAAAATCACCATCGATTCTAGTCATCTTGAGAACATCATCTCTAATAAATACTTCAAGACCCAATACTTCAAAATCACCAATAGAACTCCAATCTCTGCGCTATTTTTTACAATGAGTAAATAACTCTACTAACAAGATTTTACAGTCTCTCTCCACAATTGACTCCTCTTTAAGAGTATATATATATATATATATATATATATATATATATATATATATAAATAACTCTACTAACAAGATTTTACAGTCTCTCTCCACAATTGACTCCTCTTTAAGAGTAATATATATATATATATATATATATATATATATATATATATATATATATATATATATATATATATATATATTGTAGAGAAATAGAAAATCCTAAAAAGAAATTGATTGATAATAAAGGAGAGACAATACATATATATAATAAAAGTGATGGGTATGGATCTATTGGGCAGAAGCCCAATAGCTCAATAACCAATAGCACAATAATTATTCTAACACTCCCTCTAAGCTGGAGCGTAAATGTCAACCATGCCCAGCTTGCTACATAAGATAGAAAACACTTTTGGAGAAGCTGCTTTGGTAAGTAAATCTACCAACTGCTTTGAAGATGGAGTAAACGGGAGAGAAATCACCTTTTTGATCCATGCATCTCTGACCAGATGACAACCAACCTCTATATGCTTAGTTCTCTTATGGAACTCCTAATTTTGTGCGATATAGATAACAGATTGATTATCATAAAATATAGGTAGGTCCAAGATGACAAAAACCAAACTCCAATAATTGATTCTTCAGCCACATTATTTCACAAGTAGTATGTGCCGTGGCTCTATACTCAGCCTCTGCACTGGATCTAGAAACATCTTGTTTCTTGCTCCTCTATTTCACCAGATTTCCTCCAAAGAATGTGTAATAGGCAGTAGTGAATTTCCTATCTTCCTTATCACCAGCATATCCTGAGTCAGATAGCCAAAAATACGAACATGTCCATGTTTCTTGTACAACAAACATTTTTCAGGAGAGCTTTTAATATAGGCAAGAATCCTCAGAGCAGCTGTATAGTGAACCTCTCTAGACTGATGCATAAACCAACTCAGTACTTCAACTGCAAAGGTTATATCAGGCCTAATAACTGTCAAATAGATTAACTTCCCAATCAATCTCCTATACTGTCCAGGGTCATCAAGTAGATGATTGTCACACCATAAATTCACATTTACTTTCATTAAAGTGCTAGCAGGTTTGCACCCAAACATGTCAGTTTCCTCAAGGAGATCAAGTGTATACTTCCTTTTAGATAGAGGTAAACCAGGCTTTTGATAAGCAACTTCAATCCCAAGAAAATATCTTGGCTTCCCCATATACTTCGTCACAATATATTATTTGAGATACTCTTTTGTTTCTGCTAAGGCCACAGAGTCACTCCCAGTTAGCAAAATGTCATCAACATACACAGCTAGTATCACTGAGCCAAACTTAGTACGATGAACTAACACTGAGTGATCTGAATGACAATGAGCAAATCTAATACTAGAGATAACCATACTGAACTTCTCAAACCATGGCCTTGGATTCTATTTGAGTCCATAAATCGCCTTTCAAGTCTACAGACAGTATTCTCCCCCTGAGCAATATACCCTACAGGTTGCTCCATATAAACTTGCTTTTTCAAATCCCCATAAAGAAAGACATTCTTGACATCTAGTTGAAATAAGAGCCACTCCATATTAACAACAACAGAAAATAGAATTCGAATGGAGTTTAGCTGAGCAACTGGTGAAAAAGTCTAAATATAGTCCACGCCATAGGTCTGAGTATACCCTTTGGCAACAAGCCTGATCTTATACCTATCCACTGGACTATTAGGGCGATACTTCAAGGTATAAACCCATCAACAACCCACAAAAACATCTTTGGGTGTAGAGACCAACTCTCAAGTTTCTCTAGAAATAAGAGCACACATCTCCTCATCCATAACCTGCTTCCAGGCAGGTATCAATATAGCCTCCTCATACGATCTTGGTAAAGGTACAGAGGACAAAGACAAGCAAATTAGCAAAAGAGGGAGTAAGACGATCATATAAAATAAAATAGGAGATAGGATGATCAGTACAAGATCGTTTATCTTTGCGGAGGGCAATAGGAACATTAAAATTAGAGGAAGGTACTGATGACTGAGGAGGTAGATCTTCCACTAGAGAGGAGGCGGCCGGAAATGGCTCAATGTCATGAACTTTTTGCCGATGAGTGTAGACATGTCTGAAATCTTTTCCCAAGGTGGCTTTGGTGCAGGTGGCACTGCAGTGTCTTTTAATGATACTGGCAAAGAGACATCATGGACAACAACAGGTGCAGATAAAGGAACAGACGATGAAAGAGAAATAAACTTCAATGCTATAACTAGACCTTGTGGAGAAAAGTAGGGAATTGATTCAAAAAATGTGAGTTGACACAAAATACTTTCTGGTTGATGGACTATAGCACCGATATCCTTTTTGATTTTGAGAATACCCAACAAAAACACATTTTATAGACCTAGGAGACAATTTATCCAGACCTAGAGACAAATCCTGAACAAAACATGTACAACTAAAAATACACAGAGGAACTGAGAAGATATTTTTGTCAGGAGATACACACACACACACACACACACACACACATATATATAAAAGAGATTTTATCATAAGGAATTGAGGGAGGGCCTCCTATTAATCAAATGACATGCATTTAACACCGCATCAGCCCACAAATACTTTGAGACATGCATATGAATCATCATGATTCGAGCAACATCTAGAATGTGTCTGTGTTTGCGTTTTGCAACACCATTCTGTTGGGACATATGAGAGTATGAGGTTTGATGAATAAACTCATTCTTAGAACAAAAAGAGACACATCATTTTTCATATATTCTAGGGCATTATCAGTACGAAGCACACGAATAGAGGTAGAAAATAGAGTTTTTATTTCATTATGAAAAAATTCGATGGCACCAAAAACGTCTAACCTCTCTTTTAGCAAATATAGCCAAATCATACGAGAGAAATCATCAACAAAATGAGAAAATATCTAAAACTTTTAGATGAAGGCACACGACTAGGACCCCAGAGATCAGAATGAACTAACTCAAATGTAAAACTACTATGTTTATTGACTTGACTCAAAAAAGAGACATGATATGCTTGTCCATCTCAAAGGTGCACAACCAAGTGTAGAGAAAGAATGCTCAACAAAATTACTAACCGAAACTTCTACAATGAGGGTGACCCAAACGCCAGTGCCAGAGTAGAATAGAATCAGGCTGACCTGCAGCTAAGCCAATAGGGGACACTCCGTCATCCACATAGTATATACCTACACTCTCATGACCTGAACCAATCCTCCTCCCAGTTATCAGGTCCTGAAAGATACAGTAAGAAGAAAAAAGGTTACACTGCAATTATGTTGTTTGATAAACTGGCTGATGGATAACAAGCTTATAGAATTTTTTTGAACATATAACACATTTTTAAGGTTAAAAGATGGAGTAGCTTGAACTACCCCATCACTAAGAACAGGAGATTGTGTACCATCAGCAATGTTAACAGAAGAAATTTTAGTGAAAAAATAAAGAGGTGAATTTGTCCTTAATACATGTGATGTGAGATGAGGCTCTTCAATCTAATACTCAATATCTGTGATGAGAGGCAATATAAGTATTCATACCTTAAGAGGATGGATGAGTTGATGGATGACTTGTCTGATAGAACTCGAGCCGACGTAACCTGTCATACTCGTCCTTAATATCTGAACAGTAGGAGCACCAGAGGTACAGAGGCAGCATCCAAGAGAACATAAGAAGTATCATCAGAGAGCCAAGATGGAGAAACAAGAGAGGATGAAGCATTTGAGACAACTGACATGCAGCCAGTTGTAGAATCACTAGAAAGATACCCAGTAGTAGCAGTAAATAACCAGTAACGAAGAGAAACAAGTAACTTAGTTACAATATAGTAGCATAGACAGCCTTAAATAGCCAGATCAGATATAAAAATCTGATTTCTGAGCAGTGAACAGAGCAGATCTCACCAGAGAAGTCTCGTAAAGCATCAAAGATGCCAGATCAGATGTAAAAATCTAATTTTTGAGTAGTAAACAGATCAGATCTCACCAGATAGGGCTTTTAGATCATCAGAATAGTCAGATCAGATGTAAAATCTAATTTTTGAGCAGCAATAGAGCAGATCTCACCAAAAAAGCCTTGTAAATCATCAAGAAGACCAAATCGGAAGTAAAAATCAGATTTTTAGATAAGTTGCGGCACTCATTGGAGATGTTGGAGGTGTTGCGGCACTATTGGAGGTAGGGTGGCAATCCTTGAAGATGTTGGAAAGATGTTGCAGCCCCTATTTTAAATGTCAGCCGAGCTGGCCGAGATATCGTCCGATATCTCCTTTTTTTCCTGCTGTCGATACGATTGGAAAAATTGTTTGCCATATCGTTTGCAGCAAAAAACGTCCGATATTTGAAATATCGGCCGATAAATCGCCCGATATATTGCCCAATATGAAATAACTTATTTATTGCACGACTGCACGCAAATTTACACATTTTTTACTGTCTTTGCATGCATATTACATCATTTTATTAGGTAGATGATATCTATGATATTTAAACCAACTTTTAATTATCAATATTTCATAATATATAGTGTCTGATATGAACGCCCGATATGCGCGCATATTCTCGGTATCTCCCCCGATATCTGATATCCGATATGAAACAACCCTATCCGTTATGATCCCGATATCCAATATTTAGAACCATGGTTGCGGCACTCCTTGGATGTTGCGGCACTTTTTGAAGGTGGGACGACAATCCTTGAAGCCATGGAGAAGGTGGCTGAGGAGAGGGGAGGAAACGATTTTAAAGTTAGGGTTTCTTACTCTGATACCATATAGAGAAATAGAAAATCTTAAAATAAATTGATTGATAATAAAGGAGAAACAATACATATATATAATAAAAGTGATGGGTATGTGTCTATTGGGTAGAAACCCAATAACTCAATAACCAATAGCCCAATAACTATTCTAAGATATATATATATATATATATATATATATATATATATATATATATATATATATATATATATATTATATATATATATATATATATATATATATATATATATATATATGGGGTTGCTGTACCTCAGCCGACGCTGAGAGAGTTTCTCAGCCGGCGGTGACGTGGCTGAATATATGCCACATATCGGTCGTAGAGTGTAGGCGCCAAAAAAATCAAAAAATCCCGCCTAAAGAATCGTGAATTAAATTGACAAAATACCTCTTTTTTACTTCTAAACTAGCAAAAACTCATCCACAACCAAAATTTACCTTAAAATTTGTAATTTACAGAGAATTTTCAGTTGAATATATCTACAGTTATAAATTTCTAATTCTACTACATTGAAAATATAATAGAAAAAATTTGGATCAAGATAATGTGAAATAACAGCAGCAGTGAAAAGTAAAAAACATACTTGAAACATAAAAAACTGCGACAATGGTATAATAAAACTTTCGAACATTGCGACCATGGTCGCAGACATAATATAATATAACTTTCAATTTTATATGACGACTGCGACACTAGTCGCAGTCATAGTATAACAAAACTTTCTATCACTGCGACCATGGTCGAAGACTTAATATAATATAACTTTTAATTTTTATATAACTTAATATAAGAAAACTGCGATTGCTGTTCTTAAACACTGCGACCATAGTCGCAGTCCTACTTCGCATGCAATAAGTAAAAAAAATTCGTAATTTATAGACGCCTGAGACAACAATTACAGTGAAGAGAAAATATAAAATCATACGTAAACTGCGACTATAGTATCAGTCCTTAGTCACCGTTATTACATTTAACCTAACAAAAATTCATCCACAAAAATGCTGTCGTGAGTGCTGCGACCATAGTCGCAGTCCTTGATCGCATGCAATATGTAAAAAAAAATTTATAGTTTATAGGCGGCTGAGACAACAGTCATGTAAGTTCACCTAGAGGGGGGTGAATAGGTGATGGCTAATCTAATGGTCACTTATGAACAAATATGCGGAATTAAAACTAAGTTGACCAAATTAAACTTCTTTTAATTCAACACTTATGTATAACACAAGAGTGTTGCCGAATTTCCCTTGCGAGGCTCTGGACAAACTCCTCTAGATTCCCCTTGAATGGGTTGAGGTGCCGCGTTGGCTCTCTTGGTTGAATACTAGTGTTAATAACAATCCCAAGCAAGTATAGCAATTATGAGCACAAAGGTATATCATGCATATAAGAGATAAAGACTATAAAGTAATGCAAGATATAAGTGAGACAAAAGAGTAAGAGAGCAAGAGTGAGCAATCGCAAACACAAAGGGTTTGTTTCGAGGTTCGAGCACACTTGCTCTACATCCCCGCCTTCGACACACGAAGGATTTCCTCTATGCATGATCCAACCGGATCTCTCCTTGGTGCCGCAACACCTACAATCCCTCGGACTCTCTAGTCCCCTACACACCACAAGCCCACCGGCTCGTCGAGGCCGCACCTCTAGCTACAAGAGTTCGCACCCGAACCCTTAAACAACCACGAGCACACTTGCCCGTCTCCTCAAAAGAACAAAGATGAAAACTTTGGTGATCTACAACACTTTGATCACCATTACAAACTCTCACAACACAATCCTATGGATAATAGACAATGGATAGCTCAAGTGATTGTGAGAAAGCAAGGAAAAGAATTATGGTGAAAAACACAAGAAATCACTTTTACACTCTCTTGATGAATCTTCCCTTTTGATTGGAAGTATTTGCACACAAATTTTGTGGAGAAAACTTTCTGAAAGGAATGGGAAAATCTGGACAAAAGCTCTCCTAAAATCTTAGCTTCAAACAATGACAAAACCCCCTTTTATAGAGGCCAGAAAAATCTGACCGTTGGGCTCTGTCAGAACTGCCGGTCGACCGGTCCGGTCAACCGCCAACGGTCAAAATCCGACCGTTGGAGCCTCCGGTCGACCGACCCGGTCGACCGAGCAACTGGAGGAGAGAGTAAACTCTCTGTCGGTCGACCGGACTGGTCGACCGAGATTTCCTGAGAGCAAAGCTCTCTGAAGCGGTCGACCGTCCCGGTCGACCGTTCTCCAGTGCACACAGGCGTGCACGTCTGTGCACGTCCGGTCGACCGGTCCGGTCGACCGGACCAGCCTGTCAGGCCAGTTCTGGGTCTGCACAGTTAAGGGATTAGGAAATAGGTCTTTTAACTTAATAAAAATCCCATAAATTCATAGTAAATCTAAAAATAGTTTTAATCACAATAAAAACTGTTTTTCTAAAATATGTTTTTCTAAAACTTGTTTTTCCATAACTTCACAAAATACAAAAACAGATATTTGAGTTCATTTTAAAGCATAGTGTGTATGGATATGATCCACTAAACAATCAATATGAAATATCTATGTTTTTGACATTAAAGCTCTAATCATGATTTTGGTTTAAAGATATGAACTATGAATACCAAAATCCAAGATAAATATTTTGTCACAAAGAAAAATCTTTTTCTAAATAAAAATTCTTTTCTATACATAAAATTCTTTTATGAAAGCAATACTATCAAGAGTTCTATCAAGAGTGTGTGTGTGATATAGACTTGAGCAATCCACCAACTATCTATCCTTTACATTTTTTCTAAAACAAAACAAAATCTTATACCTAGACACAAGTCTTGATCTTGAAGTCTTCCCTTGAAGTCTTCTCATCTTCTTGACTTGGTCCAAATACAATCCACCGAGATCATCTCTAGATGTGTTCTTGATGCATAGGCTCGTGAATCAACCGGTGCTAGCTTCCAACTTGTCTTTAAATCCTTTGTTGAAGCTCCACACCTACTAAGATCTTGATAATGAATCTGTTACTAATTAAACACAAGATCATTAGTAATCATAACTTCATGAGTTGATCATCATCAAAACTAGAGTGATGGGCCTTTGGGCCAACAATCTCCCCTTTTTGATGATGACAAAACTCATGACGTTATATATGCATGGATTAAAGTAAAGCTTCAAAGAAGCTTCCCCTTAACTCATGCATAGACATAAATAATAAGATATGGCAATGAAGCATATGACATGTATGCAAATGTAGGAGATGCAATCATATAAATCAAATCTTAAATCAAATCTTTTCTCCTATTTGCAAATCAAAGACATATATGCATAAAACATAAATCTTACTCCCCCTTTAAGCAAGGAAGACATGCATATATCACAAATACTTACAATACTTCTCCCCTTTTTGTCAATCATCAACAAAGGGTTCAAAGTAAAAATACATCAAACAAATTTTCTCCCCCTTTTTGTCAAAAACAATGAAATCAAAGAGGGGTAATCAAAACAATCAATAAAATTTATATGCGATATAAATTCATGAAGAGGAAGACGCTAAGTTAGCTTCCCTACACATATGCATTACATGAAGAAGGGATGATAAGCCCCAATTCACATAACACATATTATGTAATGCATAAGAGGAGATGTGAAGCTCCCCCTACACACGTGTACCATATAAAGAAGAGATGTTAAGCTCCTCAATACACAATACACTCAACATGAATCTATATGTAAGAGAGATGTTAAGCTCTCCTTGCATATAGGCAATACAAAACACAAGTTCATATCAAATATATATATATTTTTTATAAAACCAAAATCTTGATAAACAACATATATAATATACGTGTGTAAATCAAGCACAAAAGATCACATATATGTATGAAAAGATAATATCAATTGAAGTAGATGCATACATACATGAAAGAACAAAATATCTAAAGATACCAATTGAAAATTAAGCTTAAGTGTATATATCATATAATCGACCACATGAAGAATTCGAACTAGTTAAATGAAGGTGTTTAACAACTAGTACGGAATCCTTCAATCAAGGAATAAAGCAAAAAAAAAAAAAATTTCATGAAATATCAATGAAACACAAGGCACTAAAAAGCACTCTATCCATAAAGTCCATATCAAAAAGAAGTGAGTGTGCTAGTGTTATGTGGAACATGGTATCATGAAAATAGCAATAAAACTCAATATTCCTTAAAATTTTGAAATCATGAAATCCATTAAAAAAAATTTTATTGAAAAATTACAAAATTTTTATTAAAAACAAAAATTTATATTTCAAGATATATGTATGTTTTGACAAGACATTAAGTATACATACATATCCTTAAAACACAATTGAGTCCATATATAGATTTGCATGAAAGGCAAATGACTCAAGAGGTATCCATGTATATCTTAATGTTTTGGCAAGACAAACATATACATGAAATGAAAGCACATGATCATAGCATAAATTCAAAATGGGAATACAAGTTTAAAATGTAATAATCATCAAAACTTAGGCTATACTAACACACCTAATGGGCACAAATAAGCATTCAAACCCAATCATATATAGATTTATTTGTGATCCATAATGTGTATAAGTATAAATCCAAGTGTTGACAAATGCTAACATTTAAACTAATATTCAAATCATGAAGCATCAAATAAATTTTGAAAATACAAAAGAATTTATCCATATGATTACAAATAGGATCATGTGAATCAATTTGAAGAATAGATAACTAGTTTAAATGGATTTTTGACAACTAGTTAAAGATCCTTCAAAAATACAAAGTCAAATGTTTTCCATGAATAATACTAAATACATAAAAGTTCAAGCACTCATAGTCCATAAAGCTCAAAAATTATCTTTTATCATAAAGATGAGTGTTCAAAGGTTATGTAAATGGTATTTTCATGAAAATAGAAAGTGAAGCATGAATCTCATGAAAATCTTATTTTTCATCTTAAAACAAATCATATATTTTTCAAAGCATTGCTAAATACATAAAGATTTAATCACTCATGGTCTATAAAGCTCAAATATTTTGTATCATAAAGATGAGTGTTCAAAAGATCATGTAAATAGCATTCTTATGAAAATAGTCATTCAAGCTCAAAAAGATCATAAATCACATTTTGTTTTACAAATCAAAAACATGAACAAATCATTTTTTTTTTATTTAAAATACTAATCTTCATGGTATATGTATGATTTATCCAATTCTAACAATATGCATACATATCCCAACTATGAAAAGAGTCCAATATATATTGCATGAAGGCAAATGACTCAAGGGTATACATGTATATTTATTAGATTTGAATTAAACACACATATACATGAAGTAAGATCAAAGATAGGCATAACAAGTATAAATGACCGAATCATCAAAACTAGCCTATACACATGCATATAGTGGACACAAATGAGCATGAAGTTCAAATATATATGAGTCAATTGTAGTTCACTATTTGTACATGTATAATACAAGTTTTGATAGAAACTACACTTAAACTAGTATATACCACATGAAGCACCAAAAATAGATATGAACATGCTACATGAAATTAAAAACATGTGCATAAAAAGTAGGAGTTTAGAAATTGTTACCAATCCAAAGCTCCTAATGTGGTGGCCTTTCCACCAAAATTCCTTGATAGCGATGCATCCAAGTGTATGTCCATCAAGTCCATTGCATCCACTACCAAGGCACCAATCCTCTCACGTTTTGTGAGAGCCCTCACCTACATCAAATACACAAGGTGGGGATTTTGGTACCCATATTTTCTTGGGTCCTATGGGGTTAGTCTTGTAAGGAACCCAAGCATTTTTATTTTTATCAAAAATAAGAACATTTAACCTTTCATAACAAAATTTTGCTAAATGGCCTTTGCGGCCACAATGTGTACATATGTACACCTTAGCATACTTATGAGTGGGAGTGTGAGCACGATGTGCATCATAAGCATGTGCATGATGTGAATGTGCATGAGTATGAGGAACTTGTTTCTTTTGAAACAAGGATTCCAATCTAGTATGATTGAATGCACATGAGCTCAAATTAGAGCTCAAATTATCAATTTTATTTTTCAAATTTTTAATCTCATTTTGATCAATGTGTGCATGAGAAGCATGATGAGATATATGAACAATTTTCTTTTTCTTTTGTGAAACAAAATCTTTTTCTTTTTCACAAATTTTTCTTTTCAAAGATTTATTTTCTTGAAGAACAACTTTTCTTTGTTTTTCCACCAAATCAATCTTATTTTTCAAAATAGTGTTCCCTTCACATAAGTCATTCAATTTAGACATAAGGGAAACATTTTCATTTTTCAAATCTTTGTTCTCTTTTTCTAAACATGCCATGTTACTTCTAAATGAATCTTGTTCCTTATGCATGCATGCAATGTCCTTTTTCAAATTTTTATTTTCTTTCTTAATTATGTCATATCTCTCAAGCAATAATTGACAAAATGTAGAGAGCTCATCATATGAAATACTATCATCATCGGATTCGGAGTTTACCTCAAGGGGTTATCCCCTTGGACCATGTAGCACTTGTTGGAGGTGTCGCTTCCAACATCCGAGTCACTCCCCGCATAGTATAGATCTTTTTCGCCGACGGAGGTGATGATGTTCCATACTACAAAAGCCAATTCAATATTAGAAACCCTAGATAAATAATCATCATTTAGGGTTGACTTAATAGCATGAAGGGCTTTTGCATTAGCCTCAATGTTCTTACCATTTAAGCAATATTCTTTATTAGTTGTGGCAAGATATACACTAAGGCCAAGTCCTTTGAGGAACAAAGACATCTTAACCTTCCAAATTTGGTTGTTAAGAGTGTCAAAGGTGGGTGGTGACATGAAGTCCATGGTGTGTGTACAAAATATTGTGATTAGCCTAAAGGAGGATCTTTAACTCTAGGTTGTTAGACCCAATATCAAGAGCACTTGGCTCTGATACCAATTGTAAGTTCACCTAGAGGGGGGTGAATAGGTGATGGCTAATCTAATGGTCACTTATGAACAAATAATGCGGAATTAAAACTAAGTTGACCAAATTAAACTTCTTTTAATTCAACACTTATGTATAACACAAGAGTGTTGCCGAATTCCCCTTGCGAGGCTCTGGACAAACTCCTCTAGATTCCCCTTGAATGGGTTGAGGTGCCGCGTTGGCTCTCTTGGTTGAATACTAGTGTTAATAACAATCCCAAGCAAGTATAGCAATTATGAGCACAAAGGTATATCATGCATATAAGAGATAAAGACTATAAAATAATGTAAAATATAAGTGAGACAAAAAGAGTAAGAGAGCAAGAGTGAGCAATCGCAAACACAAAGGGTTTGTTTCGAGGTTCGAGCACACTTGCTCTACATCCCCGCCTTCGACACACGAAGGATTTCCACTATGCACGATCCAACCGGATCTCTCCTTGGTGCCGCAACACCTACAATCCCTCGGACTCTCTAGTCCCTTACACACCACAAGCCCACCGGCTCGTCGAGGCCGCACCTCTAGCTACAAGAGTTCGCACTCGAACCCTTAAACAACCACGAGCACACTTGCCCGTCTCCTCAAAAGAACAAAGATGAAAACTTTGGTGATCTACAACACTTTGATCACCAATTACAAACTCTCACAACACAATCCTATGGATAATAGACAATGGATAGCTCAAGTGATTGTGAGAAAGCAAGGAAAAGAATTATGGTGAAAAACACAAGAAATCACTTTTACACTCTCTTGATGAATCTTCCCTTTTGATTGGAAGTATTTGCACACAAATTTTGTGGAGAAAACTTTCTGAAAGGAATGGGAAACTCTGGACAAAAGCTCTCCTAAAATCTTAGCTTCAAACAATGACAAAACCCCCTTTTATAGAGGCCAGAAAAATCTGACCGTTGGGCTCTGTCAGACTGCCGGTCGACCGGTCCGGTCGACCGCCAACGGTCAAAATCCGACCGTTGGAGCCTCCGGTCGACCGACCCGGTCGACCGAGCAACTGGAGGAGAGAGTAAACTCTCTGTCGGTCGACCGGACCGGTCGACCGAGATTTCCTGAGAGCAAAGCTCTCTGAAGCGGTCGACCGTCCCGGTCGACCGTTCTCCAGTGCACACAGGCGTGCACGTCTGTGCACGTCCGGTCGACCGGTTCGGTCTACCGGACCAGCCTGTCAGGCCAGTTCTGGGTCTGCACAGTTAAGGGATTAGGAATAGGTCTTTTAACTTAATAAAAATCCCATAAATTCACAGTAAATCTAAAAATAGTTTTAATCACAATAAAAACTGTTTTTTCTAAAAATATGTTTTTCTAAAACTTGTTTTTCCATAACTTCACAAAATACAAAAACAAGATATTTGAGTTCATTTTAAAGCATAGTGTGTATGGATATGATCCACTACACAATCAATATGAAATATCTATGTTTTTGACATTAAAGCTCTAATCATGATTTTGGTTTAAAGATATGAACTATGAAATACCAAAATCCAAGATAAATATTTTGTCACAAAGAAAATCTTTTTCTAAATAAAAATTCTTTTCTAAACATAAAATTCTTTTATGAAAGCAATACTATCAAGAGTTCTATCAAGAGTGTGTGTGTGATATAGACTTGAGCAATCCACCAACTATCTATCCTTTACATTTTTTCTAAAATAAAAACAAAATCTTATACCTAGACACAAGTCTTGATCTTGAAGTCTTCCCTTGAAGTCTTCTCATCTTCTTGACTTGGTCCAAATACAATCCACCGAGCTCATCTCTAGATGTGTTCTTGATGCATAGGCTCGTGAATCAACCGGTGCTAGCTTCCAACTTGTCTTTAAATCCTTTGTTGAAGCTCCACACCTACTAAGATCTTGATAATGAATCTGTCACTAATTAAACACAAGATCATTAGTAATCATAACTTCATGAGTTGATCATCATCAAAACTAGAGTGATGGGCCTTTGGGCCAACAAGTCACAGTGTAGAACAAATATATAAAATAATACGTAAACTGCGATTATAGTATCAGTTCTTAGTCAGCACT
This sequence comes from Agave tequilana, assembly GCA_038442645.1. Lineage (NCBI taxonomy): Eukaryota > Viridiplantae > Streptophyta > Magnoliopsida > Asparagales > Asparagaceae > Agave > Agave tequilana. The sequence continues at coordinate 24,657 of JAVJIF010018559.1, forward strand.
GCGACCACAGTCGCTATCTTTTTTCGCATGCCTTATATAACAGATTTTTGATAATTTTACAAATTAGATTAGCCATGTGACTCTGAGATCAGTTCACGTATATCACATCTTATAAAATACTATATTAATTACTCTGAATTAAATGAAGTAATTAATATTCTATCTACTGTGATACAACAACAATCTCGAAAAAAGAGATGCACTAATATTAATCTCGATAAAGGAAAGATGTACACCATACGTAATCTAAAGATGTAAGAAAAATATTCTATAAAAAGTTAATTTGTACTTCACGTAATAAAGGAACTCTTCGGATTCTCCCGTCATAACTCTTCAATTAAATATTTAATCTTTTTACCACTTCTTCCAATACTCAACCATCACCTATAACAATTATTATTACTATTCATGTTCATTCACATTATTGACCTTTTTATAGTGTTTGTAACTAATATATTATCTCATATCTAAAAACTATATTTTTGCTCTTCCTTTTCAATTTGATTTCAAAACTTTCAGAAAATAATTCATTCTTGAATCATGTCTTCCCCATCTTCTTCCTCTGTACACTCAGATTTCACTTCAATCATTCACCTACCGGTCCTCTTTCTTCAGAGTATTCTAGTAAATCTGATACCAGTATGGACTTCACTCCTTTTGACTATCTCACTACATCAATAATATTTTATCTAATCCTCCTCTTCATGAGGATGATGAAGTTTTCATGGGGCTTAGTGAAGAGGAAATTATTTCTCTGCCACTTGACGGAGATATGCTTGATGAAAGCATGTCCTCTGATGCTGGAGGCTCGCTTTCTTTGAGCATATCTTTAACAGGTTCTTCTCGACACGAATCGGACGAAGAGCTTGATAGAGACGATCCATTCTGGGAGTTTATCGATGAACCAAAAACCCTCAAAAAGAGAAAAATGATGAGGAAATAAGTGATGAACAGGAAGACGAGGAGAATGAAGACGACGAATCTGCTTATGATGGTGATGACGACGAGGATTAGGATTTCCTGAGCTTCTGATATTCAACGTTATTTTGTCTTCTTTTAAGAGCTTTTAATGCTCTTTTTTGTAAGGTTTCTTTCTGACCATATTATGTTATAAATACAATTTACTTCTATCTGTAAAATAATCTTTCATATTTTTAAAATACATATAAAGTATACCATATAGTTATTATTTCTGTATCTTATCTGCGATAATGGTCGCAGTACTCATATAATAATTACATATGAAACTGCGTCCACGGTCGCTGTCCAGTCATAAACAGTTTGATCGTTTTGCATTCAATAAAGTTAAAAATAGCTACCATAGTCGCAGTCCAAAATTAAACTATATAACAGATAATACTGCGAACATGATCGCAATCCTCTCAAATCAGTATATTTCATTGTATATCATAAATTAGAAAACTGCGACTGCTGTTCTTAAACACTGCGACCATAGTCGCAGTCCTACTTCGCATGCAATAAGTAAAAAAATTCGTAGCTTATAGGCGGCTGAGACAACAGTTACAGTGAAGAAAAAATATATAAAATCATACGTAAACTGCGACTATAGTATCAGTTCTTAGTCACTGTTATTACATTTAACCTAGCAAAAAATTCATCCACAAAAATGCTGTCGTGAGTACTGCGACCATAGTCGCAATCCTTGATCGCATGCAATATGTAAAAAAAGTTTAATAGTTTTATAGGCGGCTGAGACAACAGTCACAGTGAAGAACAAATATAAAAAATAATACGTAAATTGCGATTATAGTATCAGTTCTTAGTCACCATTATTACATTTAACCTAGCAAAAACGTCCACGACATGCTCTCGTTAAGCACTGTGATCATAGTCGCAGTCCTTATCCGCATTCAATATGTAAAAAATAATAATAATAATTTATACATTACATGCGAAAAAAGTAAACTGCGACTATATTCAAAATCAGTAAAATTCTTACAGATCATATCATAAAAATATCTATAAATTAAATAATTGTAGACTACGATAAAGGGCGCTTTTAAAACTATTGAGAAATTAATTTATTGACCACTACGACCTTAAGCGCATTCCTAAAATATATAATATCCGCGTAAAAAAAATTTAAAACTGTTGAGAAATTATTTTATTGACAACTACGAGCTTAGGCGCATTCCTAAAATATATAATATCTGCGTAAACAAAAAAATAATAAAGAAGCATTCAAATTAGTTTCGTGATTTGATGAAGTTGGTCCCAGTTTGGCCACAGTTATAAAAGATAACAATATTGACTAACGTCGGAAATATAAAAAAATAATAAACTATACAGATCCACTATCTTTTACCGCAGAGGCATTTAGTAATTTCAACTATTTCAATAGGCGGGGGCGTCCTTTCTAGTGTGGCTAATAACGTGCCACGTCACCGTAGGCTGAGAGGGTCTCTTAGCCATCGGCTGATATACATTTCTCTATCTCTCTCTCTCTCTCTCTCTATATATATATATATATATATATATATATATATATATATATATATATATATATATATATATATATATATGGGTTTACTATACCTCAGCCTGCGGGCTGAGAGAGTTTCTCAGCCTGCGGGACGTGGCTGAATATATGCCACACATCGATCGCAGAGTGTGGGCGCCAAAAAAATCAAAAAAACCCCGCCTAAACAATCGTGAAACAAATTGACAAAAATACCCCTTTTATATGACGACAGCGACTTCTAGCATTGAAAAGTAAAAAAATATTCCATGGTCGCATACTTAATACAGAATAAAGAATACCGGAGGAAACATGCTATCGTATAGCAATGCGACCTCCTTCAGTACTGCCACCAAAGTCGTAAACTTCTTTCTCATTACGATGGTGATGACGAGGATTAGAAGTTTAAAAAAATTGTATTTTATTTTTTTTTAAATATATATAAATCTGTTTTCTAAAGTTAATTGTGTGAATTACATTTTTTACTACTATGTCTTGGTTGAAAATGCTGTACAATTGTTACAAACCTTCATTTTAAATATTTTACGCTAAACGAATATACTGCGACCATGGACGCAGTTAATAATTATATTACTTCACCCTTATAAATTTTTAAAATGAAAGGTTGCGACATTGGTTGCAGTTGCTGGACGCAGACTTAATAAATACACTGCGACCTTGGTCGCAGTTGCTGGACTTTAGTCTTAATCAACAACAACACTGCTACCTTGGTCGCAGTTTCTGACCGTAGTCTTAATAAAATAAACGACCGTAGTCTTAATAAAATAAACTGCGACCTTGATCGCAGTTGTCTGTGTTTAGTCTTAATAAAATACACAGCGACCTTGGTCGCAGTTGCTGGTCTTTACTCTTAATCAACAACATCACTGCGACCTTGGTCGCAGTTGGTGGTCTTTATAAATAATCAACAACAACACTGCGACATTGGTCGTAGTTGATAGCCGCAGTCTTAAAAAATAATCTGCAATCTTGGTCGCTATTGCTGGTCTTTAGTCTTAATCAACAACAACATTGCGACGAGGTGACACGTCACCGCAGCAGTTGCTTAGTCGCAGACTTTGGTCACAGTGTCGACCCTGGTCGCAGTAGTTACTGTTTGCAATGTATCTTATGCGACCTTGGTCGCAGTGTCATCTATGGTCATAGTTGTTTTGTTTGCAATGCATGGCTGCGAAAAAGTTCGTAGTTTATTAAAAAAATAAATATGCTTTTTATTTATGTCCAGGCATTTATCTCCAGGCATGTGCAAATGATACAAAACGATCTCTTATACAATAAGATTGAGTGTTACAAATACAGCAGTACAAAAGAAGACTAAACATCAAAAAATCCCTTGTTGACTAAGAGCAATCTTCTTCTTGAGGTCTGGTGGCAGCAGAATCAATAAGATTGAGTGTTACAAAGAAGACTAAACATCAAAGTAGCCAAGAAGACTAAACATCAAAAAATCCCTTGTTGACTAAGGGGCCGTTTGTTTCGCGTAAAAGTCCGTAATTCATAAATGACTTACAACCCAGTTACAACTACGGCGTTTGTTTGGACCGTAATTCGTAAAAGACTTACACAACCCAATTACCCCTCACAACCCAATTACCACTCACAGCCCAGTTACAGTTAATTTTGTGGTCATGCAAATTTGTATTATTTTTTTATGTTAATATTAAATTTTTTTAATATTTAACATTTTTAATATTTATTTGCAATATTAAAACTTTTTAAATCACCAAATAGTTAATTTTGTGATCAACTTTTTCACTTACGACTTACACATTACGACAACCAAACACCGTAAAGCACAATACACTTTTCCACTTACAACTTTATATTGCCAACCAAACACCATAAAGCTTACATGCATGTAACTCATTTACAAATGTAAAAGACTTTACCAATTACAACTTACGAATTACGGCTAATTACGACAACCAAACAGACCCTAAGTCTGACATCTGAAAAAGAGCGGGAGCTCATCTTTCTATGCAAGAGAATATTTTTTTTAATCAAACCTATTTCATCTGCTTTTTCTCCTTTTTTTATTATTAAAATACAGAGGATTTTGATACAGCCCTTACGTAAAATCGTAATTAAAAAAAAATTCAGCTTCATAAGTTAATTCGCTACAACTGCCTCTTTTTTTAAACTAACACGTGCGCCCACGTATCAAATATAAAAAGACACAAATGTTTCGCAATAATCGCTTTGAAAAATTTAGACCGCTTCGAAAATGCGGACTGCTGGTATATAGAAGACTGGGATAATGTTCGTCGTCCTCATAAAATATCATATTTCTGAGTCTTTATTAAGACTACGACTATGATCGCAGTCCTCACAAAAATACGATGTTTCTAAATCGTTATAGGACTACGACCATGGTCGCATTCTCACAAAATATCATGTTTGAGTTTTTATAGGAGTGCGACCATGATCGCGGTCCTCACACAAATGTCTTATTTTTAAGTCTTTATTAAGAGTATGATCATAATTGCGGTACAAACAAAACACAATTTCCCAGCCTATATTGGGACAGCGACAATGATCGCAGTCCTCAGAAAATGCCCTAATTTTCTATTAAAAAAAGGACTGCGATCATAGTCGCACTCTTTTAATAAAGGACTGCGACCATAATCGCAATCCTCACAGAACACTGCGATCATGAGTCGCAATCCACATATCAATATTGCTATCATCAGCAGACCCCCTTTCACCGACATCCAATGATGCCCAATGTTTTTCAGATCTTAAAATCATATCAATCACAAACACAAAAAACTCATTGTGAGTACAAATAAACGAGATTTGCAAAAAATTGATCCCCCAAAAAATTGGTCCGGGAGCTCTGCCCCCTGAGACTCCCGAGAGGGGACTCCTCGCCCCACTTCCAACCCCCACTGTGATCTGACCGCGTAGGTCGATTAGTGAATTATTTTGCATCGGGGTCTGGGGAGAGCAATGTCAAGGGGGCGATGGGAAATAGTAAAAGAGAAAATAAAAATATATAAAATTGAAAACACACCTAGAGGGGGGGGTGAATAGGTGTAATGGCTAATCTAGAAACTAAGTGCACTAAATGCGGAAGCTTAAACAATTCTTGCAACACACTTAATACAACCAACAAGTGTAACCGAATTCCCCGTGAAGGGCTCTGGACTAACTCCTCTTGATTCCCCTAAATATGGGTTGAGGTGCTATATGAAGCTCTTGTGGTTAAGTACAAGTGAGGCACACACACAAGCAATCCAAGCATATAATGAATAAGCAATATGAATCAATACAAGGACAACACAAGCAAATATGATATGATGATATGAATGATGCTTTGCACAAATAAATGAGAGAGAGAGTTAGAGAGACAATGGATCAAACGCTAAGACAAGATTGTTGGCCCAAAGGCCATTAGCCCTATATCTTGATGGATATTTTGATGATAACAAACCATATCTAGTTATGTATTTAACAATTTTTGTTTAAAAGCATTTCAGGTTAAAACAGGTTGATTTGACGGCTCCACAATCAAGACTCACAAGTTTGGAGTTCGCCAAAGATTTGCATTCCCAAGCCAAGCACAATAGAAGCTTCGGGAACAAGACGTTGAAGTAAAGACCAAGTCAAGATCAAGACTATGAAGAATACCAAGATTTGTATTTGTATTTTTCATTTTAGATATTTTGTCAAAAGCTAGATGTTAGAAGTAGAGTTATGGGATATTGTAGACCGGGCGGTTTGTTTGGGTTTCGGGTTGTTGGGTCGACCGGGCGGTCGACCGTAGATCCCCAACGGTCTGATTTTTGACTATTGGCGGTCGACCGTCCCGGTCGACCGGCTGCTGTCAGATTTTCTGACAGACTCCAATAGCTCTATTTTCTGACAGATTTTCTTTTGGGATTTGATCCCAACGAATCTCTGGAGATGTTTTTGACCCCTATAAATAGGAGGTCACTTCAACATGATGAGATAACAATTAAGATCATTTTTACAAGAGATTTTCAAAAGATTTACATGTTTTCAAAAGGCTTTCATTTAGAAAAGATTTTCTCTCCAAAGCCCTAAATTTCTAGACACCCATTTGAAGTCTTTACCTCTACTTCTCTCTAGCTTTTGCACTACACAATCCCATAATTCTTCATCTACATATTGGTTCTAGGATTGTGCAAGTGAGCGAATTTTTGATCAAGTGTGATCCTTTTCTTCTTGAGTGAAGTTGTAGAGGCATCGGCCTCAAGGCGAGCTAGTGTGCTCCGGGTGGTGTTGCGGCATCACGAGAGATAGGACAAGTGTGTCCTTGTATTGGTGGTCCAGTGGGATCTTCAATAGTGGAAATCCTTCAAGTGTGAAGGCGGGGACGTAGAGCGTGGCTCGAACCTCGGAAACATATCTGCGTGTTTGTGTTTGCTCAAATCTCTCTAAACTCAACTCCTTTATTTTCTTGCACTATAAATTGCTTTATTTATTGCAAGTCTTTTATTTGAGCTAATTGTGTTAGTTAAATTTTAAATTCCGCATTTGTGCCATTTACATATAGCCATCACCTATTCACCCCCCTCTAGGTGATTTCAATTGGTATCAGAGCCTAACCCTAGTATTTGGTTTAACCACCTTAGGGAGATCCTTGTTATTGGCTATACTATTTGTTGTATTCTTCATATTTTGTGCATTTACTATTCATCTATGGCTTCACTTGATTTTTCTAGCATCAAGTCCCCACCTATATTTGATGGCTTGAACTTTCCCATTTGGAAGGTCAAGATGAACCTCTTCCTTAAGTCCCTAGGAGTTAGGGTAGTTAGGGCCATAACTAAAGAATTTGTAGAGCCTCTCACCGATGAGAGATCATGGTCCGAGGACACTACAAAGGACTATGAGGCTAATGCTAGGGCTCAATATGCTTTAACCCAAGCCCTTAATGAAGATGACCTCTCACGCATTATTAACTGTAAATCTGCATATGAAGTATGGAATGTTTTAATTGTGACTCATGAGGGAACGTCACAAGTCAAGAGATCCAAGATTGACTTGCTTCGTTCTCAATATGAGAATTTTTATATGCTTGAAAGTGAGAGTATTGATGACATGCTCACTCGTTTCACCAAGATCACTAATGCTTTATCTTCTCTAGGTGACACGATCGACAATGACCAAAAGATTCGCAAGGTCATTAGAGCTCTTCCCAAAGCTTGGAAAGTCAAGGCGACCACTCTCAAAGAGCTTAACGATCGGGAGGAGATGGACTTCTCCGGCTTCATCGGTAATCTCAAAACCCATGAGATGGAGATGAAGGTAAGAGAAGAAAGGGAGGCACCCAAGAAGAAAACAATCGCCTTCAAAGCCACTCCAACCACTATTGAAGAGGACGACTCATCGGAGGATTGCGATGAGGACTTTGCCATGCTTATCCGGAAGGTAGGCAAAATGTTTTACAGGAAAGGGAGGCAAAGCAACTTCCGAAGAGGGAAACCTCAAGGAAGGTTTGAAAAGAAGAGAGAAGAACCCGGTTCTTGCTTCCATTGCAAGAAGATCGGACATCTCATAGCGGATTGCCCCGCTCTCCAAGCAACCACCTCCAAGCATGCACCAAAGAAGAAAAAGGCTATGGTAGCAACGTGGGATGACACGGAGTCGGAATCCGAAGAGGAGAACGACGCCGCTCATATGTGCTTCATGGCACAAGGTGAGGATGCTTCTAAGGTAATCCTTGATAACACTTTAGAAGATGATGATCTTACAATGGATGAACTTGCACATTTTTTCGAAGAACTACAACATAGATATGAGATCTCTCAATCTCATAATAAAAAATTGAAAAGGAAAATGATATTTTAAAGAATAAACTTGATACTTGTCTTAGTGAGAAAAATGTTTTAACTAGTGCTTTTGAAAAATTGAAAAATGACTTTGATAAATATAAATTGGCTAATAAAGGAAAAACCCCCATGGTTTCTTGTAATAAAAATGAATTTGTGGAAATTCAAAAACGTGTTGAAAATTTGGATAACACTTTAAAGAAGTGTGCTTTTGATCTTAATAAATTTGCATCTAGATTTCCTAAGGGAGTATCCCAAGGGAAACATATACACCATGCTCATGCACGGAAACATGCACACACACATAAACATGCATACATGTATGGTAGTGGTAGAATTTACATTTGCACGCATTGTGGCCGCAAAGGCCATTTAGAAAATTTTGTTTTGCTAAGCGTAATGTACATAACAAACATGTTTGGGTTCGCCCCGGTACTAACCCTATAGGACCCAAGAAAATTTGGGTACCAAAAGACCCACCAATTTTAGTTGATACAGGTGGATCTACTTCCTCCAAGACATAGGGGGAAACGGTGCCCGGGTGGTGGATGCAACAAAGCCCAAAGATCACATCAAGCTTGCATCGCTATCGTGGAGGCACCTATATTTTGGAGATTGCCCATGTTCGGTAACTTCTCCATTTAAAAGTTTAATTTTTTGTTTGATATATATACAAATGTATAGAAGTGTTAGCTTATTTTTGTGCTCTATAGACATATGCTAATGAAGAGTTACATTTCTATCTCAATTGTGTATATGCCATTTTTTTGTTTGATATCTTTTGTGAATGTCCACATATCTAGTCTTCATGATATATCTATGTACACATCGTATTTCAAAAACTAAAAATTATTTTTTAAATTTTTTTTCATATTTAAAGCAAATACCTTAGAGATGGCAATTGCGCACCTCAACTCATTCAAGAGGAATCAAGAGGATGAAGTTCAGAACCCGTCACTGGGTATTCGGCTTCAACATCTCTAAAACTTTGTATTATATATGAAAAATTAAAATAAAATATCTTGTATGTAATTTTGGTTGATAAGTTGACTTAATGAAGATTAAAACATGTTGTTTGTATAATTATATCATCCTTGTATTTAATTAATATTTTATTTTTAAAATTTTTTTTTCTGGCTGTTTCTGCAGACTGTCTTTCAGGCAAAGACGGTCGACCGTAAATAGGCGCGGTCGACCGATTTTGCCTGAAATATATTGCCTTTATTTTTTATCTGCTATCGGTCGACCGTCCTTAGACCCGGTCGACCGCTGCAAGTTTGCAGAACTCTCGGGATCCTTGGGTCGACCGACCGGTCGACCGTTCTGAGATTTCAGAGCTCTCGGGTTTTCTGGGTCGACCGACCGGTCGACCGTTCGTCGATTTCAGCCCTAAACTGCTATTTATTTTCACTTTTTCTCTCTCTCTCTCTCTCACTCCTTCAGCCGACGAACCCACTTCCTCTCCTTCTCCAAAATTTCTCTATCTCTCAAATCTCTCAATCATTTCAAAATCAATTTAAAACCCACCTCATACTCCATCTACAAGTGCTTGATCTTCAGTTTCAGGTCTTCTCATCCGCTGGATTCAAAGATTTTCAGGTTTTCTTGATCTAGGGTTTTGGATCTTCATCTCTCAGGTAAAAATCTGATTTTTCCCTCTGATCTTACTATCTAGCTTCTAGATCTTCCCTTATTTGTCAATATTTCTAGGTCTCTAAGCTTTCTAGATCAAGCCCTAACCTAAAATCATCTTTTTCCTCAAAATATGTCTACATCTAAAAGAACTAGGACTGAGAAAGGTAAATCAGTAGCTCATACCTCTTCCCACACTCCAAAACCTAAAAGAACTTTTATAAATGAGCTTGCTGGAAATCGTTATATCAATCTTTCCAAGAGGAACATAATTTCGGGGAGATTTGTAGTTATCCAAGACTTTGAACATCTAGATATCCCCCGCATTTTGCAAAACAATTCCTTAAACGAGTTCTTAACCATTAAAGAACAAGTTTATACTTCCCTCGTGCCTTATTTCTATGCCAATCTCTTTTTTGATGGAAACCGTATCTTCTCTAGAGTCCTAGGCAGGGACATTGACATAAGTATTGGTCAGTTCGCTGATATCCTTCATCTCTCCCCTGGTGGAGCTGATATTTATTCCCATGACCTTCATGACTTTGAGTTTCCGGAGGGTGAGTCTACGCTCACCGCATCCACATTGATTCACGGGGATGACAACCCCGGCTTGGTCAGGAACGAAGTTGTGAGCAGGTTCACTCTCACTTCCCAAGTCCTAGCCAAGATCATTTTCTATAACATTGTCCCTAAATCTGGTGAATATAGCCATGCTAGGGGTCCTGTGCCTTTGATTATCTATTGTCTTTTGCGAGGCATTAAGATAAATGTTCCCCGTATCATTGCTTCCCACATGGCATCCGACCAGATTCGCATGTCCGGTAGGGGTTTACCCTTTGGCATGATTATCACCCGTCTTCTCAAATCTCTAGGCTTCGATCTTTCCTCTGAGACTTCTGATGATCCACAAATAGACATTGACGGAGTTCTATTGAAAAGGATGGAAGCTCAGTTGCGTCGTCACGCTCCTGTGCAACCTCCTGTTCCTCCTCCTATTGTTCCTGGATCTTCATCTGCACCTGGGTCTTCTTCGGCCCCAGGGATATCTTCTGCTCCCGGCCTTGTCTTACCTTCAGATTTTCAGGCCATGATTTCTTCTGAGGTTCGCTCTCAGATTCAGGAGCACCAGTCCTGGATTGAGCAGCGGGAGGCAGCTCTTCGTACGGAGATGGACGCCCGTTTCCAACAAGAGGCCGCTTTCCGTGCGGAGATGAACTCACAAATCCTAGGAATTCGTAACGATATGTCCTATTTTGCTGACTCCATGAGATTCATGGATACGCAATTTGAGGCACTCTTTACGAAATTCGACATGATTTCTCCTGATCCCACTTCCATTGCTCGTCCCCTTCCCTCCTCCGGCCCTCCATTTCCTACCAGAGCTCCTTCTTCTGTTCCCTCACCTCGGCCTAAGGTGGTCGGCGTTGATCCAGAGGAGGCCGCTTCTTCTTCTTCTTCTTCAGAGGAAGACGATGATGGAGATAAGACCATGGCTGAAGGCACTGCTGTGGAGAGCTCATCAGAGGACGACGAAGATGATGACGACGATGAGGGCGACGATGCTGGTGGTGCCGAGTGATGAGAGTGACCTCCCCTTTATTTGATGATGTCAAAAAGGGGAGAGTTATTTGTTGAGAGAGACTCCATATTTTGTGTATATTTTTTTGTGTTGTTGAACATCTTTATCTTGTATCATCTTTATCTTATATTTATGTTTGTGTGGACATGTACTTGTTTGGTTATGCTTTGTGGACATGTGTGTTTCATTTCTATTTTATGACATGAGTACTTTTATGACATGAGTATGTTTATCTAGCATGGATATATGTGTTATGGATGTATTGTGGATTATATCACCCACCATTTCTTTGAGACTTGTCTATGCTTGAGCATATTTTTTTGTATATGCATGTGTTGAGGGGAGCTTCACTTGAAGTCTCCACCCAAAATATTTGTGATAACTAAATATGTTTTGTCATCATCAAAAAGGGGAGATTGTTGGCCCAAAGGCCATTAGCCCTATATCTTGATGGATATTTTGATGATAACAAACCATATCTAGTTATGTATTTAATAATTTTTGTTTAAAAGCATTTCAGGTTAAAACAGGTTGATTTGACGGCTCCACAATCAAGACTCACAAGTTTGGAGTTCGCCAAAGATTTGCATTCCCAAGTCAAGCACAATAGAAAGCTTCGGGAATAAGACGTTGAAGTAAAGACCAAGTCAAGATCAAGACTATGAAGAATACCAAGATTTGTATTTGTATTTTTCATTTTAGATATTTTGTCAAAACCTAGATGTTAGAAGTAGAGTTATGGGATTACCACCTACACACACATTTTAATTTGGTTCATGACTTCAAAAAGGATTTTTAATTTCTATTTTCAATTTAGAAGTTAACATGTTTAGATTAAGTTTTTCGGAAAATAGTTTAAGTTTTTGGAAAAACATTTATTTGGAAAAACAAGTTTTATCAAAGAAGTTTTTATAAAAATGTTTCAAATTGTTAGAGTAGTGACATAGGCTCACACTCTAAGTTTTTCAAGATACAAAACTTCTAAACCAAGACCAAATCCAAAAACCCTTGTTTCAGGTTTCTGGAAGTTCTGATTTTTCAGAACTGATAGAATCCGGTCGACTGTCCCGGTCGACCGGCGCGCACAATTTCTGTGCATGTGTATCAGTCGACCGTCTCGGTCGACCGAGCACTGTGCAGTGCTCTCGGGTTGTTTGGGTCGACCGGGCGGTCGACCGTAGATCCCCAACGGTCTGATTTTTGACCATTGGCGGTCGACCGTCCCGGTCGACCGGCTGCTGTCAGATTTTCTGACAGACTCCAACAGCTCTATTTTCTGACAGATTTTCTTTTGGGATTTGATCCCAACGAATCTCTGGAGATGTTTTTGACCCCTATAAATAGGAGGTCACTTCAACATGATGAGATAACAATTAAGATCATTTTTACAAGAGATTTTCAAAAGATTTACATGTTTTCAAAAGGCTTTCATTTAGAAAAGATTTTCTCTCCAAAAGCCCTAAATTTCTAGACACCCATTTGAAGTCTTTACCTCTACTTCTCTCTAACTTTTGCACTACACAATCCCATAATTCTTCATCTACATATTGGTTCTAGGATTGTGCAAGTGAGCGAATTTTTGATCAAGTGTGATCCTTTTCTTCTTGAGTGAAGTTGTAGAGGCATCGACCTCAAGGCGAGCTAGTGTGCTCCGGGTGGTGTTGCGGCATCACGAGAGATAGGACAAGTGTGTCCTTATATTGGTGGTCCAGTGGGATCTTCAATAGTGGAAAGCCTTCAAGTGTGAAGGCAGGGACGTAGAGCGTGGCTCGAACCTCGGAAACATATCTGCGTGTTTGCGTTTGCTCAAATCTCTCTAAACTCAACTCCTTTATTTTCTTGCACTATAAATTGCTTTATTTATTGCAAGTCTTTTATTTGAGCTAATTGTGTTAGTTAAATTTTAAATTCCGCATTTGTGCCATTTACATATAGCCATCACCTATTCACCCCCCCCTCTAAGTGATTTCAAAGATATGTTTCGAGGTTCGAGCCCCTAGCTCTACATCCCCGCCTACACCACCGTGTAGGATTTCCAATCCACTATCTCCCACCGAGGGAACCTCTACCAAAGAGGATTTGTTACAACAATAGGAGTACCGAACTCCTCTCTCAAACACCACCTCACAACCGAGGGGTAAGCCCGTAGCCAAACAACAACCACACCTCTACCGAAGACGGTTTACAAACCAAACTCTACCTCTCACTAGAGGGAGCAAACCACAAGCCTCAACCTCTACCAAAGAGGGAGCAAACACCAACCCAATACAACAACCTCAACCTCTACTAAAGAGGGAGCAACTCAAGAAATCAAGGGTTTACAACAAGTGGTATATCTCAACCACAAACCTCTTTCCTTTTTCCACAAACAAAGATCCTAAATAGAATAGGATAGAAGATAAGCTCAAGTGGATATCAAGGTGTTTTTGGAAACAAGCAACAAAGAAAAACTACTTGAGAAATCTCTTGTAAATGATAGAAAATGAAAACCAATACAATATCCCAAAAACCTAGTTTTCTTTGATTTTCCAAAACCCAAAACAATAAAGATGAAATCTTTTTAGCACAAAAACTATTTTGAAAACTTGTTTAAACTCTAGAGAAACACTGAAATTTTTCTTCTTAAAAGTCTTGTCAAAACAGCCCAAGAGTTGGGGTATTTATAGCCCCAAAACAAAACTAGCCGTTAGGCTGATGTGGCAGCCTGACAGGCTTGGCGGTCGGCCGCCCGATCGACTGCCAACGGTCAAAATGTGACCGTTGGGCAAACCCGGTCGACCGCCAGGTCGACCCAAACAAACAGAGAGCACTGCTCTCAGGTCCGGTCGGCCGCCCGGCCGACCGTCCCTGTGTCTGCCAAACGTGCACAAGCTTGTGCACGTCGGTCGACCCCAAGGGTCGACCGGCCTCTGGTGCGGTCGACCCGTGCGGTCGGCCGACCTGGCCTGACAGACACTGTTCTGGGACAGAAACACATGTAAAATATTTTTCTAAAAATCTTTTATCTCTTATAAAAATGCCCAAAAATAGTTTTATCATTTTACATTGATATATAAACATGTGATAAAAAGTTTGGCTCAAATATCAATCAATATGAACTATTTTTGTGTTTTATCATTTTTACCAAAAACCAAAACATGTATTTTTATCAACCTTGGATTTTTCAATAGGAATTCTGATTTTTCCTAAAACTCATGAATAGACATCAAAATAAGTTTGTTTAAGAAATAAAGCATGTATGTATATTGAACACATCTAATATACATAAAAATTATTTAACTTGTTTTGATCTAAACTATTCATGAAAACCAAATCCAAACATAAAACGTGTGTGTTAAGTGCACTTGAGCATATCAACTATACTAAGCTTTACAAATGGATCTAAACACACTATCTAAATTAGGATACTTAAGTCTTCTTGACGATCTTCCATCTTCAAGTAGACCCGATCCAAAACTCTATCCATGGGCTAGGTAATGTGTGATCTTGAAGCTTGAGCCCTGGAATTACTTGTGAAGCTTCCAAACTCCTTGTAGAAGCTAATCATCAACTAATATCTTGCTAATAGATCTGAAACTTAAAATCACAAGATTATTAGTAAACATAACTACATGAGTTAATCATCATCAAAACTAGGGTGGAAGGCCTTTGGGCCAACAATCTCCCCCTTTTTGATGATGACAAAACTCATGGAGTAATATATGCATGGATTAAAGTTAAGCTTCAAAGAAGCTCCCCCTTAACTCATGCATATACAAATAAACATAATAAATATGCAATGAAGGCTCTTAAACATGAATGCATAGATATGCATAAACAATAAAAGGTTCTAGATACCAAATGAAATGTTCAAAAACAAAACATGCTCTAGATACCAATTAACATTAAACTATATTAAACTTAATATATGCAAAAACATAAATATGCATATATAAACTCATAAACTCAAAATCTTTCTCCCCCTTTTTGTCAATCATCAACAAAGGGGTAAACAATCAAAACAATAAAATGAGGGATAAAAATCTTTCTCCCCTTTTTGTCAATCAAAACAATAAAAAACAATGTTCTCTCCCTTTTTGTCTAAAAACAAAAACAAGGTCAATAAGGGTGACAATCAATTAGGATATCAATTGAAAATATGTCAATGAAGCATCTTGATACCAATTGAAAATAAACAAAGATCAATAAATGTTATATGCTATATACATTCATGAAGAGGAAGGCGCTAAGTTAGCTTCCCTACACATATGCATTACATGAAGGAGGGATGTTAAGCCCTAATTCACATAACACACATTATGTAATGCATAAGAGGAGATGTGAAGCTCCCCCTACACACGTGTACCACATAAAGAAGAGATGTTAAGCTCCTCATTACTAGATACACTCAACATGAATCTATATGTAGAAGAGATGTTAAGCTCTCCTTGCATATAGTCAATACAAATCAAAACTTTTGTATTTTACTTTAAACAAAATTTTTAGATACCATTTAAAACACAAGACATCTTAATATCAAAAAATAGTATTTTTCTTTTTAAGCCATATAAACAATTGAAATAACTATTTTCTATCATAAAGTAAGGGAGTGGAAATACAAATACCAATTGAAATATGAAAAACGAATTTTCTCCCTCTTTATGAAATACCAACAAAAACTATGCGTAGGCTTGAAATAAGATACCAATTGAAAACTAAATCAATTGAAATAAAGTTGAAGCTCAAGCTCTAGTATAAACAAGATTTGTGCTCAAGATATAGAAATATAATAGCACAAATAAAATATATATATGTGTATGAAATAGAATGAGTACCAATCACCAATAGATGATACTAATTGATAACATACATACACAATAAACAATTATGAGTATACAAAAGGATCAAATTGATACCAATTGAAAGAGTTCAATGATACCAATTGAAATAACAACACTAGCATGTGTATACCTCATAACACAACGAAGAAAAATGAACTAGTTAAAATAAAAAATTTTGTTAACTAGTACGAAATCCTTCAAACAAGGAATAAACAAAAAAGTTTTTCATAAAACATGAAATCCACAAGATAAATAACACTCTAATTCAATTAGGCATAAATATGACTCATGAAAACAAAACAAGAGTAAATATAGAAAGTGAGTGTACAAATAAATTGTGAATATCATAATCATGAAAATTTTTCATTAAGCTCAATTATTCCTTAAACAATGAAAACATGAAAATATAAAAATCATGTAAACTATTTAATCTTCAAGGCATATGTATGTCTAATACAAACTAAAGTATACATACATATCCAAAACATAATGAGTCCACAAAGATATTTGCATGAAGGCACGTGGCTCAAAAAGATGTATATGTATATGAATAGTTTGGACAAGGTAGACATATACATGAAGTTAAATATAAACACATGAAAACATGAATAACTAAATTTTCATTTAAAAACAAATTTTCATTTCAAGGTATATGTATGAATTGTCAAACATGAGGTATACATACATATCCCCAAACACAATTGAGTCCATATATAGATTTGCATGAAAGGCAAATGACTCAAGGGGTATACATGTATATCTTAAAGTTTGGCAAAATACACATATACATGAAGTGAAACACACAATCATAAAACAAATCCAAAAATAGGAATACAAGTTTAAAATGTATGAATCATCAAAACTAGACTATACTAGCACATCTAATGGGTTCAAATAAGCAATCAAGCCCAAACATATATAGATTTATTTGTGGCCCACTATATGCACAAGTATATACCTAATTTTAATGAAACTAACATCTAAACATGTAATCAAATCATGAAGCATCAAAACAAAATAAAAATCAACATAATAAACATAAACATGATTATTATGAATATCCACATGTTATTAGATTTATGATGTACATGATGGCTAATCAAATATGAGAACACAAATAATAATCCATATTAAACATGGGTGTCTCAAATACTATACATGTATATCAAGAATCTAATTAACATGGCATTTTCATACTAATCACTAAACAATAAAACATGCTATAAACAATGAATATTAAAAGCATGAAAACAATAAATAGGAGTTAGGAATCGTTACCAAAACCTAGAAGGCAACTTTCCTTGTCTCCAAAATATGGTGGTCATCTCCACCAAATCTTCCCTTGAAAGTGATGCATCCATTGATTTCCTTTAAGTACGGAACGCATCTACTCTAAGGTGCCATCACTCTCACGTCATGTGAGAGCCCACACCTACATCAAAAACATGAGGGGTGGTCTTTGGTACCCATACTCTTTTGGGTCCATGGGGGTTAGTACCTTCTCTAGCCCAAACAAAATTCTTTGCTAAATTTGAAACATGTAATCTATCAAAGCAAAATTTAGTAAGGTGGCCCTTACGTCCACAATGTGTACAAGTGTACACATGAGCATACGTGTGATGGTGTCCGTGAGGAGCATGTGTATGCCGTGGAGGGTGTGCATGAATAATAGATGGAACTTGTTTCTTTCGAAACAAAGATTCCAAACGTGTATGCCCAACAAGACATTGGCTCAAAGTGGAGCCCAAACAATCAACACTCTTCTTCAAAACATTTATATCATTATTAATTAAAGAAGAAGTGTGACATGCAATTGGTGAAGTGTGTGATACTACCCTAGTATGGCAAACATGAGCATCTATATTATTTTGCAAAACAATATTTTTCTTTAAACACACATCCAAATCATTTGAAATAGAAATTATTTTATTTTTCAAAGCAACATTCTCCTTTAAAACAAAATCTACTTTAGAAGACAAGTTTTCATTTTTCTTTAAAATAAGATGGCAATCATTTTTAGATTTTAAAAATTAATTTTCTTTAAGTGCAAGTTCTAATTGAGATCTCAATGAATCCCTTTCATTAGAAATCTCTATCTTCTCTTGCAAAACCATATTAAGTCTAGAAAACAAATCTTTATTATCATTGTTAAGGCCTAGACTTTTCTTTTTCAAAATGTTATATTTTTCAATTAATTTTCACAGACTATAGATAGTTCTTCATTTAAAACATGGGGATCAACATAATCATTTGAAGAACTAGCATCATCATCATCATCTAAGTGGTTTTCCAAGTGTACCTCAAGGGAGTCATTCCCTTGGACCGTATAGCATTGTTGCGGCTCGGATTCATCTCCACTAGATTCTTCCTCTTGTTGGATAGGCAATTGAAGCTTGGAGGTGGTGGTGGTTGTCAACATATTTCACACTGCAAATGCGGAATCAAAGTTAGAAGCAAGTAAAAGATATTCTTTATTTAATGTGCTTCTAATGGCCTCAAGGGCTTGTGCATTGGCCCCTATATGCTTGCTATCACTAAGGTAGGATTCCTTGGTAATGGCAAGATGAGCCTTATAACCTAGGGTTTGTAGGTAAATGGCCATCCTAGTCTTCCAAACAACAATGTCGGAAGGCTCAAAACTAGGTGGGGTCATGAAGTCCATGGTATAAACTATATGTGTGCAAACAAGCAAATGCAAACAAGATTAGCTGGAAAATGGATCTCACTCCTAGGATGTTAAGCCTAAGTATCAGGAGCACTAGCTCTGATACCAATTGAAAACACACCTAGAGGGGGGGTGAATAGGTGTAATGGCTAATCTAGAAACTAAGTGCACTAAATGCGGAAGCTTAAAACAATTCTTGCAACACACTTAATACAACCAACAAGTGTAGCCGAATTCCCCGTGAAGGGCTCTGGACTAACTCCTCTTGATTCCCCTAAATATGGGTTGAGGTGCTATATGAAGCTCTTGTGGTTAAGTACAAGTGAGGCACACACACAAGCAATCCAAGCATATAATGAATAAGCAATATGAATCAATGCAAGGACAACACAAGCAAATATGATATGATGATATGAATGATGCTTTGCACAAATAAATGAGAGAGAGAGTTAGAGAGACAATGGATCAAACGTTAAGACAAGATATGTTTCGAGGTTCGAGCCCCTAGCTCTACATCCCCGCCTACACCACCGTGTAGAATTTCCAATCCACTATCTCCCACCGAGGGAACCTCTACCAAAGAGGATTTGTTACAACAATAGGAGTACCGAACTCCTCTCTCAAACACCACCTCACAACCGAGGGGTAGGCCCGTAGCCAAACAACAACCAACACCTCTACCGAAGAGGGTTTACAAACCAAACTCCACCTCTCACTAGAGGGAGCAAACCACAAGCCTCAACCTCTACCAAAGAGGGAGCAAACACCAACCCAATACAAAAACCTCAACCTCTACCAAAGAGGGAGCAACTCAAGAAATCAAGGGTTTATAACAAGTGGTATATCTCAACCACAAACCTCTTTCCTTTTTCCACAAACAAAGATCCTAAATAGAATAGGATAGAAGATAAGCTCAAGTGGATATCAAGTGTTTTTGGAAACAAGCAACAAAGAAAAACTACTTGAGAAATCTCTTGTAAATGATAGAAAATGAAACCAATACAATATCCCAAAAACCTAATTTTCTTTAATTTTTCAAAAACCTAAAACAATAAAGATGAAATCTTTTTAGCACAAAAACTATTTTGAAAACTTGTTTAAACTCTAGAGAAACACTGAAATTTTGTTGGCCCAAGAGGTTACACTCTCCAAATGTTTTGTGTTTTGATGATGACAAATCAAATAGAGCTATTTGGTACTAATGAATTTGCTTAAGATAAGTTTCAGGATAAGTACCATGTTTGGAGGCCATTGCTTGCTATTGCAACAACTTCTAGGTTCATGAAGCTATGAAGGCATATTGCACATCAAGGAAGGATCATAGAAGAAGAAGGCTTTTTGCTTAAGATAAGTTTCAGGATAAGTACCATGTTTGGAGGCCATTACTTGCTATTGCAACAACTTCTAGGTTCATGAAACTATGAAGGCATATTGCACATCAAGGAAGGATCATAGAAGAAGAAGGCTCTAGTAAGGATAGCATGGCTCAAAGACTTGAAGATTGCTCAAGAAGTCTTTAATTATTTTGTTTTTTTAGTTTTATAGTTTGTTAAAGAATAGTGGATAGGTTTGAAGGTCTATCACACACGTTTTTGCGCACATACTTAATCCAAAATAATTTCTTAATAATTTATACAAAATATTTTGCATACAAGATTTTGCCTACAGATATATATTTATGTTTTATACTAATCCCTGTTCAAAAGTATTTTTGTCAAAATCAAAATCCCTTTAATTTTCTGTCCAAATCTGGTTTTTGACCTGAGCCAGTCGACAGGACAGTCGACCGGACCTATGTCAGGTTTGGCCGGTCGACCGGCCCAGTCGACTATAGTTCTGGGTGTACATATATCAGTGTGCACGTTTTTGCGGTCGACCGCACGGTCGACCGACTGTAACTCAGTCTGCTCTCGGTTAGATTGGGTCGACCGGGCGGTCGACCGCCGGCCTGCAACGGTCAGATTTTTTGTACGTGCGGTCGACCGGCCAGTCGACCGGACTAGCCGTTTGAACAGTAACGGGCATTTTTCTGAGCTGTTTTATTTTGTCCTTTTGTGTTTAAAAATTTGATTTAGGGATATATTTTGAATCTAATATGACTTAATTAGCCTTAAGATTGTTTTATCACTTAACCTAGCCCTCTCCTATAAATAGGGGTGTTTGGGGAGTGATTGTTCAACAACAATTTTTGCAAAAAAAAAAAAATTCAAAAGTTTAAGGCTTTCAAAGAGATTTGTTTCTTGATTTTTGTGCTGAAATTCTCTCTCATTTTCTGAAGTGATTTTTGAAATACTCTCTGATTTAATTTCTTTCTTCACTTACAACAAGAGCTTCATTCCTACTCATTGTTCTCTAAGGACCTTTTGTAAGGGAAGAGACATTTGAAAGAGAGAGTTTGTGGTCTTTTGACTACTCAGAAATTGCTTGTAATCGAGATTGTGGAGTTGGGTACTCCGGTGTAATTGTGATTTCTTTGAGATAGTGGAAGTAGCTAGAATCCTTCTGGGAAGGCGGGGAGTAGAGCTGGGTGCTCGAACCTCGATAACATATCCTTGTGTTTGCGATTGGTTTACATTCCTGCACTCATTACTTGCTTATCATCATTATTACTATATTTACTTGCTTTCATTCATCTTGTGAATCTTGTGTGGTGATTGTTACATCTTAATTTTTAATTTGTCCATTGATTAGCATTATCACCTATTCACCCCCCCTCTAGGTGATTTTCAATTGGTATCAGAGCCTGGACTCTAGTTTGGCTTAACATCCATAGAGAGATCCTTAAAATATTGCTAATCAACATTTTCATTCATCCATTCTTACACTAGTAAACATGGCCGATAACATTAAAACCCCTCCTAAATTTGATGGACTTAATTTCCCTATTTGGAAGGTTAGGATGACTATATTTTTGCAATCTTTGGGTAGCTTAGTGGCCAAGTCCTTGACCAAACCTATGTAGCACCCGATGGTGATGAGAGCACTTGGACCGACTTCAACTTTAGAGAATATGAGGCTAACTCCAAGGCCCAAAACTCCCTATTAACCGCCTTGAATGAGGATGACCTTACACGGGTAATTCATTGCCAATCCGCCTATGAGATTTGGCAACACTTATTGGTCACACACGAAGGGACTTCACAAGTCAAGAGAGCTAAGATAGATCTCTTGAGGTCCCAATATGAGTCATTTAAAATGATTGATGATGAGTCTATTGATAATATGATTACAAGGTTTACTAAAATCACTAATGATCTTTCTTCCTTAGGTGATGACATCTCCAACGATCAAAAGGTGCGGAAAGTGATTCGGGCTCTTCCGTCTTCATGGGAGATAAGGCCACCACCTTAAAAGAATTAAACGACAAGGACGAGATGGATCTCATTAGTCTCATTGGGAACCTAAAGACCCATGAGATGGAGAAGAAGGCAAGAGAAGAGGCCACTACTTCAAAGAAGAAATCCATAGCCTTCAAGACTTCATCCACCAATGATGATGATGAAGAAGACGAAGAAGATGATGAGGAGCTAACTCTACTTGTGCGGAATGTCAAGAGGTTGTACCGGAAGAACAAGCTCAACTTCCGGAAGAAATTTGAAGGCAAAGAGGAGAGAAGGATCATTTGCTACAATTGCCGCAAACCCGAACATATCATGGCGGATTGCCCGGAGTTTAAGAAGAAGATGACTTCCTCCTTCAAGCCAAAGAAGCCGGAGGAAAAGAAAGCATACAAGGCAACGTGGGATTCGGAAAGCGAGTTCGAAGAAGAGGTGGATACGGCGAACATGTGTTTTATGGCAAACACTCCTAAGGTAACCCTCAATCTCATGATGATGAAGATGATGAACTAAGTAAGGAAGTTCTTGTACATGCCTTTGTTGAACTTTCTGAAACTTATGACAATAAAAAGATTGAATGTTTTAAATTACAAAAAGAAGTTGCTTTTCTTAAAAATCAACTTGCTATGGTTTCTAAAGAAAAAGATGATATTTCTTCTAATCTTATTTCTCTTCAAAATGAGTTTAATGCCTACAAGGTTTCTTGTAAGGGAAAATCTTCTATTGTTGATGAAAAAGAAATTTCTTCTTTTAAGTCTAAAATAAATGATTTTGAAAAAGTTTTAAATGATTGTGTTTTTAACACAAAGAAACTTGAGGACATGTTTTCTAAAAGCATACCTCACATGTTAAGTCTACTCATACTCACACTACACATGCTAAATCTTTTCATGCTCACAAATCACACACTCATTATGCTTTCAAATATGGTAGAGTATATAGATGCACATATTGTGGTAAGAATGGACATTTAGCTAAATTTTGCTATGACCAAGTTAATAGATCAAATAATCTTGTTTGGGTTAATGAAACTAACCCCCTAGGACCCAAGAAAATGTGGGTACCAAAATCAAGTCCTAAATTATTTGATGTAGGTACACACCAAGGCTCCAAGACGTAGGGAGCGGTGGTACCTTGATAGTGGTTGTTCAAGACATATGACGTGGGATATCAACAACTTTACAACCCTATCAAGGTACATGGAAGGTGGCTCCGTCACCTTCGGGGATGACTCCAAAGGAACTATCATCGGTATAGGTAACATTCAAATTGGTGCATCTCCTATTATAGAGAATGTTGTTTTAGTAGATGGTTTAAAACATAATTTGCTTAGCATTAGTCAACTTTGTGACCGTGGACTTAAAGTTGTTTTTGATGATTCTTCTTGCAAGATTTTTGATGTTAAATCCGATGTTTGTATTCTTACCGTTTTCGTGACAATAATGTTTATATCATTGACATGCTTAATTTAGATTGTTCTACTAAATGCTTGAATGCTTTTGATGAAAATTCTTGGCTTTGGCATAGAAGATTAGGACATGCATCTTTTGATCATCTTGCTAGAATTAATTCTAAGGATTTAGTAAAGGGTATACCTTACTTGAAGTTTGAGAAAGACCGCATTTGTGGTGCGTGCCAACTTGGAAAACAAACCAAGTCTTCCTTCAAACCAATTAAGGATATCATGACTACTAGGCCCTTAGAACTAATTCATATGGATCTTTTTGGACCAACACAAACTAAAAGTTTAAATGGTAGTAGATTTGCATTTGTTTTAGTTGATGATTTTTTCCCGTTTCACTTGGGTTTTCTTCTTGCAAAGTAAAGATCAAACATTTTCATATTTCAAAATCTTTAGAAAAAGGGTTGAAAAAGAAAAAGGTTTTTCGATTTTGAGAATAAGGAGTGATAGAGGTGGTGAGTTTGTTAACCAACTCTTCATGACTTATTGTGATGAAAAGGGAATCAAGCATGAAATGTCTTGTCCTAGGACTCCACAACAAAATGGAGTAGTAGAAAAGAAAAATAGAACACTTCAAGAGATGGGTAGGACAATGATAAGTGAATATGACCTCCCTCAATATTTATGGGCCGAGGCCGTAAACACCGCATGCTATATATCGAATCGTATTTATTTATGCAAAATTCTTCTAAAACATCTTTTGAAATGTATCATTCTAGAAAGCCAAATGCTTCATATTTCTAAGTTTTTGGATGCAAGTGTTTTGTTTTGAACACTAAAGATAACTTGGGTAAATTTGATGCTAAGGCTTATGAAGCAATCTTTGTTGGATACTC
This sequence comes from Agave tequilana, assembly GCA_038442645.1. Classification (NCBI taxonomy): domain Eukaryota; kingdom Viridiplantae; phylum Streptophyta; class Magnoliopsida; order Asparagales; family Asparagaceae; genus Agave; species Agave tequilana. The sequence goes on from JAVJIF010018559.1 coordinate 49,287, forward strand.
CACTACTAGTAAAGCTTATAGAGTATTCAATAGATCTTCCCTTACCATTGAAGAATGCATGCATGTTAAATTTGAAGAATCTAATGTGTTTGTTGAGAATGTTGTAGAGATTGAACCATTAGGTGAAGACATGGAGAGAATATCCTTGAAGGACTCACCCGCTCAAGAAGATAAGCAAGAACCTATTGGTGATGTTCAAAAGGATAAAGAGGAAAGCTCTCAACCGCTTCCCAAAGCTTGGAGATACGCTACAAATCATCCTAAGGAGCTCATCTTGGGTGATGCATCTAAAGGAGTTACAACTCGCTCCAAACTCCATGACCTATGTAGTAACTTTGCTTTCATTTCTCATTTTGAACCCAAAGGCATTCTCGAAGCCGAGACGGACCCATATTGGTTGCTTGCCATGCAAGAGGAACTCAATCAATTTGAGCGCAATCAAGTTTGACACCTTGTTCCTAAGCCCCACGATAGACCAATAATTGGTACTAAGTGGATCTTTAGAAACAAGATGGATGAGTCCGAAAATGTCATTAGGAATAAAGCTAGGTTAGTGGCCCAAGGTTACACTCAAGTTGAGGGAATTGACTTTGAGGAGACCTTTGCACCCGTAGCACGGCTTGAAGTCATACGGATGACACTAGCTTTTGCATCTTTCAAAAATTTTAAACTTTTTCAAATGGATATGAAAAGTACATTTTTGAATGGTTTTATTAATGAAGAAGTTTATGTTGTTCAACCTCCCGGTTTTGTTGATCATGCTCATCCCGATTTTGTTTTTAAACTTGATAAAGCTTTGTATGGATTGAAACAAGCTCCAAGAGCTTGGTATGAAAGGCTTTCTAGTTTTCTTATTTCAAATGATTTTATTAAAAGCAAAGTAGACACTACTCTATTCACTAAGCATATTGATAATGATATATTAATTGTGCAAATTTATGTTGATGATATAATCTTTGGTTCTACTAATGAGCTTTTGTGCAAGGATTTTGAAAAGGTCATGCAACTTGAATTTAAAATGTCCTCAATGGGTGAGCTCAACTTCTTTCTTGGACTCCAAGTCAAGCAATTGCAAGATGGGAACTTCATATGTCAAGCCAAATACGCAAAGGAACTCGTGAAGAGGTTTGGACTTGAAGATTCAAAAGTATGCAACACTCCCATGGCAACTACAACAAAACTTGATAAGGATGACCAAGGTAAAAATGTTGATATCAAATTGTATAGAAGCATGATAGGTAGTCTTTTGTATTTAACGGCAAGTAGGCCGGATATCATGTTTAGTGTGTGTCTTTGTGCTAGATTTCAATCGTGTCCCAAAGAGTCTCATCTTATTGCCGTAAAACGCATTATTCATTATATTAAGGAACGATTGGAATGGGTCTATGGTATCCAAAAACCGAAGATTTCTCAATGACGAGTTATTCGGATGCCGACTATGCGGGTTGTAGAGTAGATAGAAAGAGTACTAGTGGGACATGTCAATTTCTTGGTAATTGTCTTGTTTCATGGTCCTCTAGGAAGCAAAATTCCATAGCTCTCTCAACCGCCGAGGCAGAATATGTTGCCGCGGGGGCTTGTTGTGCACAAGTCCTTTGGATGAAACATACTCTCCTTGATTATGATTTGCATTATAAAAATATTAAAATATTTTGTGATAATACTAGTACTATACATTTAATCAAAATGCAAATCAACATAGTAAGACCAAGCACATTGAGATTAGATATCACTTTCTTAGAGATCATTTTGAGAAAGGAGATATAGATATTGATTATGTTTCTACGAATTTGCAACTAGCCGATATTTTCACTAAACCTCTTGATTTTGCTAGATTTTCGTTTATTTGTGGAGAACTTAATGTTTGTATTATTGATTAAACATGTGATTTCTAACCCTTTTTGATGTATGACAAAAAGGGGAGAATAAGTTAGTGCATGATAAAAATAAAATTATATGGTCTTGGTTCCATATGAGTTTATATGAGTTTATGTTTTTGTTGTCTTGTTTTGTTTTCATGCGTTTTGAGAATTCTTGTGTTTTGCTAGTATCAAAAAAAATAATAACATGTGATTTCCATTATTGTTTCAATTAGTTTCAAATTGGTATCAAGAGTATATATGTCTTTTTGTTTTCAATGAATTCTTGTGTTTTGAGTTTAAATGTTTTCATATAGCATAATTTGAGGGGAGTTTTCTCCTCCCCTATATTTTTGTTTATAACCTATTTGTTTTGTCATCATCAAGGGGGAGATTGTTGGCCCAAGAGGTTACACTCTCCAATTGTTTTGTGTTTTGATGATGACAAATCAAATAAGAGCTATTTGGTACTAATGAATTTGCTTAAGATAAGTTTCAGGATAAGTACCATGTTTGGAGGCCATTGCTTGCTATTGCAACAACTTCTAGGTTCATGAAGCTATGAAGGCATATTGCACATCAAGGAAGGATCATAGAAGAAGAAGGCTTTTTGCTTAAGATAAGTTTCAGGATAAGTACCATGTTTGGAGGCCATTGCTTGCTATTGCAACAACTTCTAGGTTCATGAAGCTATGAAGGCATATTGCACATCAAGGAAGGATCATAGAAGAAGAAGGCTCTAGCAAGGATAGCATGGCTCAAAGACTTGAAGATTGCTCAAGAAGTCTTTAATTATTTTATTTTTTTAGTTTTATAGTTTGTTAAAGAATAGTGGATAGGTTTGAAGGTCTATCACACACGTTTTTGCGCACATACTTAATCCAAAATAATTTCTTATAATTTATACAAAAATATTTTGCATACAAGATTTTGCCTACAGATATATATTTATGTTTTATACTAATCCCTGTTCAAAAGTATTTTTGTCAAAATCAAAATCCCTTTAATTTTCTGTCCAAAATCTGGTTTTTGACCTGAACCAGTCGACAGGACAGTCGACCGGACCTATGTCAGGTTTGGCCGGTCGACCGGCCCAGTCGACTGTAGTTCTGGGTGTACATATATCAGTGTGCACGTTTTTGCGGTCGACCGCACGGTTGACCGACTGTAACTCAGTCTGCTCTCGGTTAGATTGGGTCGACCGGGCGGTCGACCGCCGGCCTGCAACGGTCAGATTTTTTGTACGTGCGGTCGACCGGCCAGTCGACCGGACTAGCCGTTTGAACAGTAACGGGCATTTTTCTGAGCTGTTTTATTTTGTCCTTTTGTGTTTAAAAATTTGATTTAGGGATATATTTTGAATCTAATATGACTTAATTAGCCTTAAGATTGTTTTATCACTTAACCTAGCCCTCTCCTATAAATAGGGGTGTTTGGGGAGTGATTGTTCAACAACAATTTTTGCAAAAAAAAAAATTCAAAAGTTTAAGGCTTTCAAAAGAGATTTGTTTCTTGATTTTTGTGCTGAAATTCTCTCTCATTTTCTGAAGTGATTTTTGAAATACTCTCTGATTTAATTTTCTTTCTTCACTTACAACAAGAGCTTCATTCCTACTCATTGTTCTCTAAGGACCTTTTGTAAGGGAAGAGACATTTGAAAGAGAGAGTTTGTGGTCTTTTGACTACTCAGAAATTGCTTGTAATCGAGATTGTGGAGTTGGGTACTCCGGTGTAATTGTGATTTCTTTGAGATAGTGGAAGTAGCTAGAATCCTTCTGGGGAAGGCGGGGAGTAGAGCTGGGTGCTCGAACCTCGATAACATATCCTTGTGTTTGCGATTGGTTTACATTCCTGCACTCATTACTTGCTTATCATCATTATTGCTATATTTACTTGCTTTCATTCATCTTGTGAATCTTGTGTGGTGATTGTTACATCTTAATTTTTAATTTGTCCATTGATTAGCATTATCACCTATTCACCCCCCTCTAGGTGATTTTCAAATTTTCTTCTTAAAAGTCTTGTCAAAACAGCCCAAGAGTTGGGGTATTTATAGCCCCAAAATAAAACTAGCCGTTAGGCTGATGTGGCAGCCTGACAGGCTTGGCGGTCGGCCGCCCGGTCGACCGCCAACGGTCAAAAATGTGACCGTTGGGCAAACCCGATCGACCGCCCGGTCAACCCAAACAAACAGAGAGCACTGCTCTCAGGTCTGGTCGGCCGCCCGGCCGACCGTCCCTGTGTCTGCCAAACGTGCACAAGCCTGTGCACGTCGGTCGACCCCAAGGGTCGACCGGCCTCTGGTGCGGTCGACCCGTGCGGTCGGCCGACCTGGCCTGACAGACACTGTTCTGGGACAGAAACACATGTAAAATATTTTTCTAATAATCTTTTATCTCTTGTAAAAATGCCCAAAAATAGTTTTATCATTTTGCATTGATATATAAACATGTGATAAAAAGTTTGGCTCAAATATCAATCAATATGAACTATTTTTGTGTTTTATCATTTTTACCAAAAACCAAAACATGTATTTTTATCAACCTTGGATTTTTCAATAGGAATTCTGATTTTTTCTAAAACTCATGAATATACATATCAAAATAAGTTTGTTTAAGAAATGAAGCATGTATGTATATTGAACACATCTAATATACATAAAAATTATTTAACTTGTTTTGATCTAAACTATTCATGAAAACCAAATCCAAACATAAAACGTGTGTGTTAAGTGCACTTGAGCATATCAACTATACTAAGCTTTACAAATGGATCTAAACTAGGATACTTAAACGATCTTTCATCTTCAAGTATAACCGATCCAAAACTCCATCCATGGGCTAGGCAATGTGTGATCTTGAAGCTTGAGCCCTGGAATCACTTGTGAAGCTTCCAAACTCCTTGTAGAAGCTAATCATCAACTAATATCTTGCTAATAGATCTGAAACTTAAAATCACAAGATTATTAGTAAACATAACTACATGAGTTAATCATCATCAAAACTAGGGTGGAAGGCCTTTGGGCCAACAAAAATGTGATGGTTGGAGGAATTAATTTATGCTGACGTAGATGAGGCTGTAGCGAACAAATATAAAGGTGAGTTTTCTCTTAATTACGAAGAAAAATAGGTGACTATAGTGAATTTTTCCTTAAAATATACTAATTACTTACCATTTAGTTCCTCAGAAGTGCATTGAGCAATCTTCTTCTTAAGGTCTGGTGGCAGCAGAATCAATAAGATTGAGTGTTACAAAGAAGACTAAACATCAAAGTAGCCAAGAAGACAAAACATCAATCCATTGAGCCAAGAAGAGCCCTTGTTGACTAAGAGCAATCTTCTCCTTGAGGTCTGGTGGCAGCAGAATCCTCCGATTCCAACTGACCCTCTAAAGTGTCGGGATACGATTTTTCGTTTATGAACATCTCTTCACCAGAAGGTTATCCAGTGAGCATGGAGTTTCCTCAATGTCACTTCTGGGGTAAGAGAGGGAGAGTGAGACCTCACAAGGTATGCTACCCACAACTATATCCACCACATCCCCCGCCGCCATACCCACTCTGATCATCCGTTATCAGCAAGCTTGACTGGTGCATCAAGTCAGAGCAGATCTCGGTGAGGATTAAGTCCTCGTCAGGGATCATAACTTCTTCCCTTGTGAACGACGAGGACCATGACTTCTTCCCTTGTGGACGATGAGGTCTATGACTTCTTCCCTTGTGGACGAACATCGATCAAGTTCGTCAATAGGGTCATCTTCATCCATGGAGGCAGGCCCCTGTTAGAGACTCTGAAGAAGACGGAAATTCTCAGAGCAATTGCTCTCCAAAGAAAACAGTCTAATTATGGACTGTTAAAGGGAGAGGGTGAGCCCTATTTATAGGCATCCCATAATAACCATAATTAATGGTTCATTAATCAGAATCGTCGGCATTAATGGTCTCCAACCGCCAGCGCCGGTTTAGTATTAAAAGACATTAACGCCTAAACCCAATGAAGAACCGACGCGTAGACAACCGCTTCGGGAAACAACGAATGGTGCGGGATTCGTCAACATAGACTTGACGTTAAAAGATCTCATAAAATCTTTATGACAGGTCGCGTCTCACGGACTGACTCCAAGTCGCATCAGACAACAGACAACTTTTCATTTTTCATTTAGATTCAAAAAATGACTTAATCCAAAAAACAACACTTAATAAAACAACACTTACTTAACGTACTGCGACTAAAGTCGCAGTCCATGTAACGCAACCCTAGATTGCAGTTGCTGGCCATCTTTATCAATAACAACACTGCGACCTTGGTCGCATTTAACCATGTACACTGCGACAAAAGATTTTGGCTAAGGTCGCAGTTTAAATGTACAATGCGACCAAAGACTCTGACTACATTATATACAAAAAAATTAATTACTTAACGTACTGTGACCAAAGTCGCAGTCCAGGTAATGCAACCCTAGATTGCAGTTGCTGGCCATCTTTATCAATAACAACACTGCGACCTTGGTCGCATTTCACCATGTACACTGCGACCAAAGACTTTGACTAAGGTCGCAGTTTAAATGTACAATGCGACCAAAGACTCTGACTACATTATATACAAAAAAATTAAACTATAAAGTAGAATTTTATCGCAGGCTGAAAAAATTGATCTGAAAAGATTTTATATTTTCAAAAAAAATTTTATCGCAGGCTGAAAAGGAGAAACTAGATCTTTCAAAAAAGAGGTAAAGAAATAGGGCGAAAAGTAATTTATATCTTATAAAGAGCGGCAAAAGTAAAAGGGGGGAAAAATAATAATAAACAATAAGAAAAAGTTATCATAAGGGGTATTTGGTAATTTAACTTCTACCTAAAAGCAGGCCGCAAGTCAGTGAGGTGACAAATTGAGCCACGTCGATATACATTTCTCTCTCTCTCTCTCTCTCTCTCTCTCTCTATATATATATATATATATATATATATATATATATATATATATATATATATATATATATATATATATATATATATATATGGTAAAGAGTTCCTAGTAGGTCTCTTTGGATTACAATTTAAGGAGACGGCTTAAAACTCCAACATCCTGATTTTTTTCCTACAATCCGACCGTACATTGTCATTTTCAAATTCTAAGATGTACACATATAAAAAATCAAGTGATTTGTAGTTCGTTTACTTAATTATCTAATCGTTCCATTTTGTTCTACTGTTTAAAACCCGTTAATGTTTGAACCCAAAGAAAATAGAGTAAACAAAATTCAAATCACATGATTTTTTATATATGTACATCTTAGAGCATGAATATGATAATTTGCGGTTGGATCGTTAAAAAAAAAAAAAAAATTAGGATGTTAAAGTTTTAAGCCACTTTTCCCATGTGCACGCACATAATTAAAGTTGAGAAAAAGTTACATGTTACATAGGTCCATGTGCAAGTATTCAACCCAAATCCAACCAGTCCGTGCAGCCAAATCCAAACCTAACCATTCAACCCAACTCAAAGTTGAATTCAACTTAGAACAGAAATAATAGTCCATCAGTTGTCGGTTCATCAACCGACCATTCGTCAACACGAGCATAAAATTTTTCTGCCCAAATTTCGTTGATTTTTACACTTCCATAATTTTTAGAGGCCTATATTCTATATTTATTGCATTTTTCTTCGAGTCATCCCCTGAAGTTACCGCCCCCAATTCTCTGTTCACGAGTCTCAGACTTGAAAGCAGCAAACCTTAAATTCCCGTTTGGATTCAGTTTATGTGTGTAAGCCACACGTTTACGTATTATAAGAGAGAATTTTGTGTTGACACCTAAATAAAATATCAGATTTCAGGAGGGCAAAACTTTAAAGTGTTTAGCTCTCTTATATATTATAAGAAGTTCAATCTTACGTGTCAATGCGGAATAGACCCTCTTATAATATGTGTGTAACTTACACACATAAACCGTACCCGTTGTAAACCAACTTGAATGCACAAAAACTCTGTCAAAAACAAAAATTAAAATTATTCACTTCTAATATTATCATAAAAAAAGAATGGTCCAGGTTCCCTATCTCTGTTCTCATATTACAAGTAGCTCTCATCCCTCCTCTCTCTGAGTCCCTCTCAAGCACAAAGCATACAACATTCTTCAAAGCCCAAAAACAATGGCCAACAAGCTTTCTCCCCTCGTCCTCCTCGTTCTCCTCCTCTCTGCAACCACCATCTTCTCCTCGGCTGCCGCAGCCGAGCCAACGCCTTCGTCTACGCGGGCTGCTCCCAGTCCAAGTATGACGAGGGATCGGCCTACGAGTCCAACGTCAACTCCCTCCTTTCCTCCCTCGCCAACGCCGCCTCCACCTCCCCATATGCCAAGTTCACCTCCAACACCGCTTCCCCATCCTCCCCCGTCCACGGCCTCTTCCAGTGCCGCGGCGACCTCTCCGCCTCCTCCTGCCAGTCCTGCGTCCGCTCCGCCCTCTCCCAGCTCTCCCCCCTCTGCCCCTCCGCCTCCGGCGCCGCCCTCCAGCTCGACGGCTGCTTCCTCCGCTACGGCAGCGAGTCCTTCATCGGAAAGGAGGAGACCAACCTCCTCTACAAGAAGTGCGGCCCCTCCCCACCCAACGGGTACAAATTCAAAATACCAATACAAACTCATCATCGATTGTCAGTGAAATGGATTCATAATGAGTGAATGATTACTTTTTCCTCCCCCGACAGATACGACGCGAACCTCATCGGAATGCGCGACGACGCCCTGGGGACCATCGGCGCATCCGGGGGCACCGGAGGCACGTACAGGGTCGGGGCTGCAGGGTACGTGCAGGCGGCGGCGCAGTGTGTCGGTGACCTGAACGCCAAGGACTGCTCGGATTGCATATCGACTGCGGTCGACCAGCTCAAGACCGTGTGCGGGGACGCCGTCTCCGGCGAAGTGTATCTCGGGAAGTGCTTCGCCAAGTATTATTCCGGCGGGGCCTTCTCTTCGTCCACCTCCTCTTTGCCGTCCGATGGTGACAATCATCACGGTAAGCTAATTTATGATGGTACCCTCTGCTTTCTTTGATGCTTGCTCTTTCTCTGGCTCTGTCTCTGGAGTTTGAAGGATGGGTCCTGTAGTCAGATTGATGATTAGCCGACTGACTAAAACTTTTAGCTTTTTGATTAAGTGTGGTTTCTGGATTTTGCTAATGATTGTTTGTGCGCTGCTGCTATTAGTCTTGTGTTTTTTGATTGCAGGCTTGTGATTGTGTATGTCCACACATGTTTGATGACATAATGATAATGCCACACTTGAATTTTGTTTACTTATGAGCTAATTTTGAAAGCATTGGCTGCTGCATAAATCAACCAACTATTCTAATTGCTTAGTTTAGGACGCATCCAAACAGTTGATGAGAAGGGATTTCTTACCAAACACTATTAATTTATTTATTTTATTATAGTTTAGTTATATAACTAAGCAATAAGGACACATCCAATAGTTCAATTAATACATTTGGACTCGCATACGACACTGGTTGGTGGCCAGCTTGCTATTCTCTACAGTGCTCCACCTTTTCTTTGTGGATTGTTAACTTTCCCAAAGAGTCTGCAACCAAAAGCAATTTCTGCAAAGAGTTTTCCCGTGCAATTTAAAGAAAATAAATGGTGTTTTTTACTACTTTTCCTGCCATAAGATGATTAGTTTTTTCACAATCTTAGGGCTGCAAACATTGAGGTCATGAATTTGAATGATTCCATTGGATTAAAGTGAACCAAATTATTACAAGATACTCCTTTTGAGTGCCTTTTCTATGTACAAACTGTTTTGCTTACTTTCTTTGTATAATTTCTCCTTTGCCTTTTTCAATTTTGTCATGCTACCTTTGTTTTCATTTACTTGGAACTTCGAAAGGAAGTTTGCAAATCTATCTTATGATAGAATCTATTGTTATTCTCGCATTACAGGATTGACATCAGATTGACATTCGTTTAATCTTTCACGCGGCTATGTGCTCTATAATTACAGGTCTTGCTAGGAATATGCGAAGCAGATGATGATATTGATGATGATCGACTTTAGATTTTACGACGTGTCATCCAGATGTTGGAATTTCATAAAAAAAATAGTCATTGATTCATTTTATCTTCCTCTCTTTCTCTCTACAGATAGCAGCGATGAAGCGGGGAAGACACTAGCAATTATAATTGGTCTCATGGCCGGAGTTGCGCTTATAATTATTTTTGCATCCTTCCTCCGAAAAGCAGGAAATAGCAAGTGAGTTTACAAATAAACCCTAGGCCTGAAAAATACTTTTTCTTCACATCCTCAACAATTTCTCATTTGGTCCACTTCTCTCTATTTGCAGGTAAAATTCAATTACCTTTTTGCTCTGAAGGGTCAGTGGCAAATTGACACAATGGAGGACTTCTTGCGTCTCCTTTTGCTTTTTCAATTCTCTCTTTAGCTTTTCAGGAGTCCTTCTTTCATAATTTTCCAAGGTAAGGGGGGCCTTTAATAAAGGTAGGAAAGGGGCCTAAAAGAGGTGGGGTAAGGAGAGCAGGGCAACCTTGTAATAAGTGTAGGAAAAGTTGTGAAGATGGAAAAGGAAAGAGATTCCAGGCCCACCAGCTATTAGGGCAATTTTTATTTTCATATGTAAAATAAATTTCCATATGTTTTTGTTCCTTCTAATTGTTTCAGGCCTATATGTGCAATGTTCAAGGGTTAGTTATGGTGTGTCCATAGTGTTGTCTCTTTGGGTGGTTGGCCTTTGTAAGAACTAGGTTGGTGACTGGAATCATGTACATGTCTAGATGCTCAAAAGTTGCTAAAGAATTGATGTTGGCTTTGTACATTAGAGGTCAATAATAAACATAGGATCTTCATGGTTTGATTGATTGCCTACTTGATATTTCAAATTAGTTTCAAATTGTTAGGTAGAGTTTCTTTAATCCTCTGATTTTAGGCTTTGTAGCCAATTGTGGTATACTGCATTATGCTGAACGCAAACTAAATGGGTTTGCAGTAACTAGAGCAAACTGTCAAAAACGGAGATCCATGAATGGAAGTAGTTCCGGTGTGTGCCTAACGGTAATTGATAGAGATTAAAGACATTTTTCTTGTAACAGAGAGGTCACAAGTTTGCAACATGCTGACAATGAAAATACTATAAACCAACTTTATTCATTTAAATTAAAGAACTAATACAAAAATTACAACCAGAATGATAGAGAAAAGTGACAGGATTGAGCTGTGTGGTATGGGTTGTAGTTCAACTTTCAATTCAAATCACAGGTGGTCCATGGCACAAGTTGGACACTAGTAGATGGGAACTTGTGCACAGGTGTTTCCACCTATTATTACACAAAAAAAAGTTTTCAGAGATGAACATTTTATTTTTCTTCTTCTATTTTTTCCAATACTTAGATTTTGTGCACTGCTTTCATTAGCTTAGTTTTCTGTAGGTTTTATCAGATGGCTTTTTATTTTATGTTCAGAACCACTAGCTGTGGTTGTAAACTTTGCTTTGGGGTTTTAAGGTAAAGAATTGGACACTATAGAGCCTGTACTATGTATTGCTTCTAGGATCAATTATTTCCTCCTGTTCAGAAATTAGAAGCGAATGGCCTCATATAAACATATAGGAGAAGTACATTAAAATTGTATTTTCTCAAGAAAAAAACATAAGAATTATGAAACATTGTAATAGAAAAATTAGCAATGCAGATAAATTATAAATAATCATGATAAGAATTGTCATTAAAACCACAATAGATAGCTTTCCTCAAAAGAGAAAAAACATTGTAGATAACAGATATAAAAAACTCAGATGCTTCAGTTTCCAATGTGTTACTTACCTCCAGATAGGATTCTCTATACTCTATCTAGAAATATCTACAGCAATACATTGTTGATCTCCATTATGCCAATAGTTGATCTCCATTGCATCAGTATCAGCTTCTTTAGCAGGAAAAAAATAAAAAGTAATAATATTAGAATCTCTAAATAAACAGAAAGTATCCCTGTCAATATCACTATTATTTATCAGTTTTGAGTATGCTGATGCAACCCAGCTTACATTTGTCAAGATCACAAGCTACAAAGTGGATCATTATTGAGAGCATATTAAATCTGTATCCAGTGCCTTCAAGATGTTTACAAATGAATTCCATAGTTGGATCTTCCGTGGCCTTATCACAACACACCAACAAAGCGAAAGTGAAAGTGAGACTGAAAAAGATTTAGCTTTTGATGAACAAAGAGTGGGGGCTCCCCCTTGAATATTCACATAATCTACTCTTTCCATTTTCTGTCCAAATTACCCTCTCTCATTATTAAAATCTTAAACACTGTTCCTCCCTCATTAGCTCAAATAAACTACTGACCCATATCAATGAGAGGCCCCTTTGAATGATTCTCATCAGGGTATATACTAATCTCTCATCAATCGATTCTCAATGTGACCACCCACTCATTACCCAACTTCATCTTTTTTACATTAAAAAGTGGAAAGGAAAGAAAGTCATCCTACCTCTCCAATCAGCAGAGTCCACATCAAAGTTAAGGTGATATCAGTGCATGAGGATGTTGCTAGAAATTGTTGAATTAAAGCTAGACCAGTCTCTTAGAATGAGAGCCCCTAAAAAGGGGCAGGTCCAGTTAGACCTAAAGACCACCAATTGATTTAGGACTATAATCAATTGTTCAGCGGGGAGACAGACCCATACACCATGGGGTCACCCTATATCAAATCAAACAGCAGGTAGACCAAGTCCATGTGTTTAGGTCACCTAATTTGTATGTAGTCTTGATCACCGATTCAGTGTTATCTCTATCTTCTCCTATAATACTATAATGATGTTGTGAAGACGCACAGGCAAGTCCCTAGGATGACTTCTTATCTCTATCTTCATCTCTACTTCAATAATTTTGTTGAAGACTTGGACAATTCTTGAGATTGACTCAGTACTCTCTCTGTTTCAATAATTTTGTGAATATTTGGACAATTCTTGAGATTGACTCTAATTATATCACTCTCTCTACTTCTCTGTTGACTTGTGACCATTTTTGGTCTTTGTCACATGAGGTTGGAAAATGGGTTCCTGTATACTGGTACTGGAGCCTGGTAAGGCTCTGAATGAGTGCAGGAGATTTTGCATAAAGAGAACAAAGGTAGGAATAAAAAGGTGCATATTCAGGCGCATATGTAGGGAATAAACCAGTGGCTCTGAAAAGAATAAAGCGCCTAGTTTGCCACCCTTACGCGACTATGTTGATTATGGATTCATTTAAAACTAAGGTTCTCATGTCAGCCAAGAACCAAAATACTAAACTATTGGGAAAATTAACCTTAAAGCAAGATCCATCATAATGAGATATATTAAAAGCTCACAATCTGTGGGTCGCACAGATCTGTATAGAGAGAGGGAAATAGTACAAATGTCATGAATAGAGGAGTGCCTCCTTTGTCGTTGTTATACGACACTAGCAACTAGGATAGATATGAAAAGGCATCGAAGACAGTGTGAATCAGCTTTGTGCCTATATCAATGGCAGAAAGTGAGGAAAAACTTTACAATGTCAAAAAAAAAAAAAAAAAGCAAGTCCATTGAGGAGTTCTCTCACCTTTGGTTGAATTCAACTCTTTTCTTTGCATCCTGAAACTGTTAAACACCCTAAACGAAAGCTTAGCTTGGTACAGCGGTAAAGAAGTTCGACAAAGGGCTGTGAGGTATGAATCCAAACTAAACTTTGAAACAAACCAATACGAGTAGCTAATAAAAACATCAATAAACTTCATGTACCATTACTAATACGAACAACAGAAGGAACTAAATAGGACATGCTAGCAATCAGCTTGTAAATGCAAGAAATCAACAAAGTGTATCATTTGTGCTTCAGAAGAATTAGTGGTATCAGATGATTGAGCTACTTTCCTCAGTAAGCTTGCAGAGAGATGAGAAGACAAACTGACATAGAAATGCTTGGCAGTGAATTTTCAAAAAGTGACTACTAAGAATCGAATACGATCTGCTATTGCTAAAGTGATTTTGTGAAACCACCAAGGTGGCATTGCTGAAAGGTGTTACCAAATATTTTTGAACCTCTTCTAATCAAAGCCACAAGAAGATTCCATTTCTCCACAGATCCGAATCTGTCACAAACACTACAATGTGTGCGCCAGCAATTGAGGTTAATTATTTTACAACAACTTAATTGTCAAGTGAGACGCCTACAACCCTAAAAATTATATTGCTGCTCTTGACTCCCAATGAAATACTGCCAAGCATAGCTTCTGCTGCATATAACTTAAGAAACTGAGAGAGGACACCATGAGTGAATAAATAATAATGACATAAAAACAAAATCCACAATTATTTGTCTCATACATCATATTTGAAACAAATAGCTTGTACCAGGGACTAACTACATTGAATAAGATGTTTTCATCAACATCCTAAGGAGTATAATGTGTAGTATAATGTACATTCCAAAGGGTAAAATGTTGTAGGACTAACAAAAACAATTGCTTCTTGGACAGAGATGTTCCTAGATATAAATAAGCATATGCTTCCATCATTATCAACTATTAAGTTACTGATACAATCTAGAAAGTGTGAATCATCTCTAAGTCGGGGTATGAAAACTGACATCCCAGGACAGTGGAAGTCGCAAGCTAAACTATTGAATAGTTTGTGTTTGAGAGAGAGACCACATTCTAAGAGATCGTTATTACATACAAGACATCTTGTTTTGAGTTTTATCCTCTCAGCTATCACTTATGGAAAGCTTATAGACAATGTAAAAGCTCACAATCAGTATTTAAGAATTCTAACCACAACTATTTTATATGCATTAATTTCTTGCCAAGCACTCACAAAACAGAGAGAGAGAGAGAGAGAGAGAGAGAGAGAGAGAGAATATGCTTTAAGTATCTAACTTCTGATCTGGATTTTCTTCAGTCTTTCTCCTGCACTTCTTTCTCTCTGCCGAGGTTTCTTGATTATGATTTATGAACAAGGAGGGAAAGTAACCAGATCTTCCTCCACCTAGTTTCACTCTTGGAGAAGTCTTATCGTTGTTGAAAAAGGAGCATATTGAGAATGGAATTTCAAGATGCGAAGTAGAAACAAGCTTGATAGAGAAACCCAGATTCCTCATGTATATCCCTTGAAGCATATTTCAAGTTTCGGTGACCAAATGAAGTATTTTTTGATGATTTTGTTGCATGTATTCTTTATGCCAAGCCTGTGTAACTGTTATCTAGCATGATTAAACAACATGTCCCACAAATCTTAAGTTTCTTGAAGATAGTAAAGATATTAAACTGGAACATTTTCTATGGCACATATTCAAGATGAAAAACCTGAACAAATAAATAAAACTTACCTAGGGGAAAGCTAATTTTAGGTGATGTAAGTAATCTCCTGCTCAAATCTCAGGTGGTTGTATCTGGATGGAGAGGATTCGAATCTTGATTGCAGCTTTCAATCCCTCCTGCTTTCACTTGCAATCACAAAGAGGGTTAGGGCACCAAGGTAACCTGGCAACGACCCTCAAACATCAAGTCAATTCGAGAATGAGAGAGACTAAAGAAGATGAAAATTTTGAAATGGAATACAGATAATACCTTTGTTCCACATCAAACAGCACGACATCATAGCTTGAATATCTTCCTTGAGAAATTATTAAATTCTCGACATTAATGCTAGTTATTGAGAGTTTCTCCATCCTCAAGCTCAGTTGTCTTATCATGTTCATAGGAAAGAGCTGATATTCCTGATTGATTTGTCACTCTGCCCAACACGTAACTCATTATCATATCCCATATCCCCCCCACCCCCGTCCCCAAAATAAATAAATAAATAAATATCGGTCTCATAGTCAATATAAGTAGATGCACTTTTTTCTATTATTTTCTATTTTCTATACTGCTAGCCTTGATTCGATTAATGAAAAAGTTATTCGAGAGAATTGGAAGTAAGAAGCAAGAATTTAAGGGCGTAAGCCAATTTTCCCAAGAATTTATAGGTGTAAGTCCAAGAAGCAAGTATCGGCTCCAATTTTCCTGAACAACTTTCTCAGCCAATTGAATCGATACTAACAGTATGGAAATGAAAAATAAAAGAAAAATGAGCGTCAACTAGTATTGTATATGAATCTGATATTTTTGAAAAGAAAAATAATCAAAGAAAATAATTTACAGAAGAAAATCCCTAATTTTGATTCAAATTCTAATTGAAAAAATGTACCATAAAGAAAATTAAAAAAAATACTCTTAATTTATTTGGATCAATTAAGGGTGTGATATTGTAAATTGCCCGTACCCGTGTACTTTGGGGCATAACTTCTTTATATGCTTTAAGAGAGATTCCTCAAAACCTATTTAGAGAAGGGAGAAGGGTGAGAGAAACAAAATTTAAGGGCTGCAGGTGCGATAGGAAAATTTTCAGAGAGATGGGAGAATTAAGAGGCGCGCAGAGATAAAATTTTTTATGGAGGGAGGTGATTAGGTAACCAGAGGTTTTAGAGAGAAATGGCAGGATTTTTAAGGGAAATTATGCAAATATTTTGAGGGAAATTGATCACATTTGCTTTGGAAGATATAACCGTGTGGGTTCTTCTCAGAGAAATATCATGATTGTGGTTTTTTCCCCCTTTCTGAAATTCTAGAAAGATATGTCTTCTGTTTTGTCCTTTTTTTTTTTTTTGCGGGGGGGGGGGGGGGGGGGGGGGGGGGGGGGGGGGGGTAATGAAGGGCTATTGTTTTTCTGGATAATAAGTTTTTTAAGATAATCTCAATCTTAATATTTTTATTAGAGAACTGTAATATTTTTTTAATCGGAGAATTAGGAGACTGATGAAGTAACCCATAATCAGGCTGCTTTCTTTTTAACAAACTGGTTTACTGAGTACTTTAATGACAGTCAGTTTTGGTCTCTGATTTGAATAAATTAATCAAATAAATTGATTTAGCCTAGTGTATGGGACCCTTTAGATAGAAGACGGTTTCCACTATCTTAATTCGAAATTAAAGACTGTTTTCATTTCAGCCTTTAGAAAACAGTCTCTGAAGCCAAGTTTTATAGTGATTGACTGTAGCTTTTGGTGTTAGAATCTCATATCAGAAATATCAGTTTGTTCATCTCCGTCGTATCAGCTATATTGGTATCATCTCGGTCGTATGAGGCAATATCAATATCAGGCCATATTTCAAAGTTTGGTTTAAATATAATCCCTTCTTGCCCCAACCTTTCCACTATATTCTGCAGCTACAAACAGTATTCGTTCCCTTTACTAACAACACTACTGATGATCTTTATTACCAAGTTACCATTAAACAAGAAGCAAAGAAGCTTAACATTTCATTTCTAATACACCAACAAGTGTTTCAGGTATGGATGTTACTGACCTTGATCCCTTTTTGTCTTATCATAAAATGCTTTTGAAAGAGCTTCCTATGAATTGCAAGTCCCGTCCAAACCTTTAGAAATCTTCCTGTTTTCCACTTGAATATACCAGTGAATAGAATTTATCTGAATACTTAGTTCAGTTTCCTGTTTCTATAAATGTTTCTAGAAAGAATCCAGTACTTTTGATGGAATCTATAATTCTCAGGTTTATCTTCCACAAAACCACTCCTATAATCTGCTTTCAAAAGTTGATAAACCTATCTAAAAACATCATTCAAATGGGAATCAATATTCAAAAACAAGATCCTCTGTGTTCCATATCCACAGATTTTTTCACCAGGGAATAATTATAAACAAAATGACTGACTGTTGGCACTCGAAGCACATTTGTATGCACCATCATCACACAATTTGTAGAACTTCTAGTCCAAAATTTTCCAATCTAAATGCAACACATTATGAATCTGACAGGTTAAACAAAAATTAAGTTACTAAATTGCACCCTGAGAAGCGATGGATCATGCTCTGCACCCCTGATCCCTATAATATTCTCCCACCAAAATTTACAAATAGCTGGATCCAAATGAATCAAACATATTGACACAGCTAGCCTACATCTGCCTTTCCCTGACCAAGTAAAGCACCAAACTAAGAACAATAAACACTTTTATCATGAAGTCATGATTCTGTCTAAGATGAATCTGGCATGAAACTAGTTGGATAATCCTTGAATACATATCTTCCACTTGTTGGACCTGTCCTCAATTTTATGATATATTTTAAGTGTATATAATCTTCTGACACTTGTCGGATACTTACTCTAAATGCATAGCATTACATGGGATATAAATTTCACTTTTTCCATATTGAATTGTAACTTTTATATAAAAAAAATAAATAAAAGAGGACGTATGTTTATTAGAGAACTCACAGGCTAGGATATTTTTCCAAATATATACAATGTTTACCTTATGAAAACATTTTATTTTATCCAAAGCATTAAAAAACAATGTTTTCCATCCATTGATTAGAAATTACATACTATTATGATTTTCTATAAGCATTATAACATTAGTGACAAAAATTAATCTACTATTCACTGATAAAAATCATGTCTAACATCCAAATCATCTTTCTAGATTTACCTTGCCCATCCAAGTGATGTAGGCACATCAGAGCATATGCGTCTACACAAACTTAGCCCCTCTCAGATAGGACAGGTGGAAACAAAGCTCCTGGTATTGAGGACAGCCCCTCCAAGCCTCGTGAAGAAACAAGGTTCTGAAAAGCAAAAAAATGACAAGTAGGGCTTGGGCTTTACCAGGCTTTGAATGGTAAAAAGTGCTAGGAATTTTTTGAAAAATAAAAATAAAAATATAGAAAATTTGAAAAATTAATAAAGTAATAAATTCCATGACCAATAAAGATAATGAGAAATTAACATTAAAATGTCAATGATAACAATAAGCATTAACATAAGCAGATGACCCATTATTCTAAATCTTGAAGCTGGGCTAAAGTGTCCCAAAGTGGACATAGCAAAAGCGGATGCTTAAGGAGGGTTTTAGCGGGATTTTCATAGCAATGTGAAGAAGTAACAAAAAAAATTGGCCAATTACAATTTAGATAAAGAACAAGAGACACTATTACATCCCAGGTCTTCAAAAGTCTGCCATTTCCCAGCTTCTAGCAGAAAACCTAAAAATCGTCTCCAAAAGAATCCTGAACACCCCTTAACGTAGCCTCTCCACATAAAAGTACCCTGAAAGAGATTAATGACAGTGGTAGCCTGCCCACCATTAAAGAGAGTTCAACAGTCAAAGTTGAATCTACGTCCCATTTATTACTTTGATTTTCTTAAGTTATTCTACACATATGTCGAGTCAATGCCTATGTGTGTGATGGCTTCTGTTATGATTGAATTTTTGGCTATTTTAAGTTTTAGGATGTTAACCCCCATGATTGTCAGGTATATTTTTCTCTGTGTCAATGAACAAGACTCCTTTGCATGTGATGCTCTTCCACATGCATCTTCAAACATTTGAAGCGATGGAGTATATACAGTTTGTATTGTACCCTTACTAGTTCTGCACAGGCAGCAAATGGAAATCAAATGAAGAACTTCTTGGAACTCATCAAAATCTCTCACTATATTCCAATATATTCTCATTGTGCTCTATATGCACAAAATTCTTTTCATGGGTAATCAGTAGTATTAACAAAATGATTGAGGGAAGGTTGCTACTAGAAGCCCATCTGAACTTGTGAATTACACAATTCATCTAACATCCAGTCACAAGTTTCCAATCCAATTGCAAACTATTGTGAATCTGATTGGGTTATACAAAGCTAAGTTACAAATAGCTGCCTGACTAATAATGGATACTGCTTCACACCTCCTATTCATATGAAACTCTAAATCAAATTTTACAAATAACTGGATCTAAATAATTCAAACATATCAAGACATATAGCCCACGTCTTCTTCTTCTTCTTCTTCTTCTTCTTCTTCTTCTTCTTTTCTGTTCGACTAAGAAAGTACCAAAGCTAAGGATGATGAAGATGTGGGGGTGCTTAAAATGCACACCACAAAACAAGATATAAATCTCATTTTTTTTTTTCAGGTTGAATTGAAACTTCTATCCAAATATAAAAGAGAAATTTATACTGAAAAATAATATTATATAGGATATGTTCGAGTTTTGACATAAAATGGGGGGAATTAACCTATACTATAGTATTTCAATTAACTGCAATATTAATTTTATGGAAACATCACTTTAGCCAAATTATCAGAAAAACAATGTTCACTATCCGTAAATTAGAAATTTAATAGTTTTTTACATTTCCAAGTCAGCCCTCTCTCAATTTATCAAAAAAACAATGTCTAAAATTCACTGATTAAAAATTGCGTACGCGCACAGGCACATGCACGCCCATATTTCTGCATGCCCAAACCCTCCCTTCCTCCTGCCCTCCCTCCCTCTCTATGTGGGTTTGCCACACATGCACATCCAAGTAGTGTAGGCACATCCAACAAGCATAAGCCTTTGCACAAAATTAGCCCCTACGGCCTACGGGTACAAGACAGGTGAAGATAAAGCTTCTCCAGTTGACTGTGGATTTACCACCACATATCCAAGTGCTGTAGGCAAATCCAACGAGCATATGTTGCTTCACAAGTTTAACTCCCACCAATATAGGACTATTGAAGACAAAACTTTCAAAATTGATTGTGGCCTCTCCATGCTTGATGTATAAGCAGTACAAAATAGGGAAATTACCATTTAGATGAATATTTTACAGACTCCGGTCAGCAATTAACTGTTACACCTGAGCTTCAAAAATGTGCTAGTTCCTAGATTATAATCCATCCCCAAAAGAATCTAGAACACCATTGATGTTACCCTAAAAGCACCATGAAAGAGCTTAATGGTAGCCTAATACCATCAAAGAGATTTCAAGAGTCAATTTTTTCATTTCTTAATTTTGATTTCCTAAATTATGTATCTCAAGTCAATGCCTACATGGGTGTTGTGGATTGGTTGCTTGGCTAGTTTGAACTTGGGATGTTAATTCCCATGATTGTCATGTAGTTTCTTCTTGTCAATGAACAAGTTCCTTGTTCCAAATATGTTCTCCTTCCCTTGATGCATTTCTACATGCTGATGCTTTCCCTCTACGATCAATGGATGAATAAATAAATAATAAATGGATCAATAAATAAATAAATAATAACAATCCCTGATCTACACACCATCTGATCCTAAAGAATTGCAGCTGCAATGCATAGCCAATTTGAATTGTATCAATGCTGAAACTACACAGGCAAGTACGATATATTTAAAAATCAAATGAAGATCCATTTTGAGCCCATCAAAATCTCTCAACAATTTTCAAGCTCCTTACAATACTTTCAGCTATCATATATTCATAATATCATCCCACACTTCTCTTTATTGGGTTCGCATTGTCCCGCTATTAGAATCTCTCACCTAAACCGAAATATGCCAACTTGTTGTTATGGGTATCTTGTGATGGGGATGCATTTGATGTTCAGTTGCTAAATTATGTGACAATGCAGAAGCAACAAGAATTCACGAACGAATTTCAAACGAAAAAGCACAGAACAATAAATTAATTAAATAAATAAATGAAGCGCATAAAACTCACCTGAGGTCTTCACCTCCTCCACCCAAATTCAGCAGCTGACGAGTCTCCGAAAAGTTGCAGTGCGATTGAATCTGGCGGTGTTGTGTTGCGGGGAAATGAGTCTAGGGGTCATGAGTCTGAGGAAAGGGACAGATGGCCGTGAAAGTGGTCGATTTGCTGACATTTTTTCGGTTTGGAAGATGAATTGAGGTTTAAGGGTTTTCTTCTCTCTCCATTTCCTTCTTCTTTCTTTGATTTTTTTTCCCTGCTCCTTTTTTTTTTTTTTTGCTTTTTTTTTTTTTTTTAGTCTTGACACAAAGACCACAAAGTACTTTTATGTTGGATATTGCTCAAGCGAAACGTATTAATTATTCATAAAGCCATCATATGAACTAGGGGGGAGTAGAGTTCTGGATTAATTGAAATGCCTGATCGAAACTGAAACACCCGTCCTGAACTGAACCGTTCTAATTTGATCGGGTTTTGATTTCTGATGTCAAAATCTGAACCCGAACGAACTGAACCGAGTCTCTCACACTTATATATCACTCCACTCAAATTTAGTTTACTGAATCATGTGATTCATAACAAAAAATAGATGGAACCTTATGTTATTACTTCTAGCAATTTCATCTTTTTATGTTGAACAAGTGAAAGCTGTAGGTTCATCATTACAATTGAGAATAATATTTATATTAGTACAGTTATTTCTTTTACATTCTTGTGATTAGAAGTTGGTAATAATTATGTAAGTTTTGATAATAAAAGATCAAATACAGTCTAAACGTTTTAGAATATAAAAATTTCAATTCATATTGGGATTATGATCTTTTTCTTGTTTTCGATTTGGGGTTTGAATATTTGCAATTAAGATATTATAGGATGATAATATAACGGTAATTAAAAAAAATAGGAAATTGTGAAAATATATGGGCCTATAAAAAAAAAACTGAACCGAACCGAGTCAGTTTAGATACTCTTAGGAATTTTCTACCTAACCTTTATTCTTCCAAAAGATTCTTTTCTTTAATACTCTTAAGATTCCCAATCATTGTGCTAGTTAGTTGTTACTTCATTATCTCATTGTAGAGCCTCCAGTTATACTTTCATTGTTGATTGATTTGTGCTAAATAGTGTTCTCAATTTTGTTATAAAGGGAATAAACGATTTTCTCTTGTTGTGAGATCATCTTGATTGGAAGAGAGCTCCTCTTCTCTTTAGGTCACAGCGAGATGGCAATCGCAAAAGGAGTCTTGCGTGGAAAGCTTATTCAGTGGATTTTGAAATTCTTTGGAAGAGGCCCCAAGGTAGCGGACATAGATGGTTGTCCGAATCACCATAAAGTTGACTTGTTTGCGGATTGGATTCATCTAATTCTGCTCTTACTTATTGCACATCATTTCAGTTTAAAAATTGCATATTTCTATTCTATTTCGCTGCGCAATTTCACTCTGGTTCTTTCACAATGTTTACACTGATTCTTTTACGGTTTTGTGGTTCTTCCATATCATTCTTCCACATTTATATTTGCACTGTTCCAAAAGAAATTTGGGCATTCATTTATAAACTCTATTATAGGAAATGGCCAGTGGTCTCTGTTGTCTTCACTTCTTGTGCAAAGAGGTCAGTGGTTGCAACAAACACATGATAATTTATTTACAACTTGTGTCCTATGTCTCTGTAGTAATTATGTATTGTGAAGAAGGGTCTCGCAAAGGATGCTCCCCTGCTCCTCTGTAACTGCAACACTATAATTGTCTCTCACTAAACGAAACTAAGATTTCATCAAGTCCCCTATTTTTTAAAAAAATTGTTCTACAATTAAGTCCCTTAACTTCAAAAATATGAAAGGGAAAAAGAAAAATTAACTTCGTTTTAATAGACATAGAATTAGTAGTCTATTTTCTAGAAAATTAAGGTTAATGATTTTCCAACTGCCTGTAACTACATTTGAAAATAAACTACATTTGAAAATTCTTCAAATCTAAATAGGCCCTAAAAGTCTTAAAAATTGAACTAGTAAACTTTTTTGAGAAGATATATAAATGTATAATTTTATATCTGACATTTTAAAAATCTTGCAAAGCTTTTACAAGATTCAATGTAAATGACAATATCTATTTTAAAGATAATACACAAATATATCATAATATAGAGCATGTTTGCAACCAGCTACCTAATTAAAATATCTAAACTACAAGAAAATAAGAAATAATAATCAGCTTGACAAATTTATCATATTCTATTATATTTATTTTTGGTTTGGCTACTGCTGCTTTGGTTACCTCAAATATACCTCAACATGCATTTTAATCATCTAATAGGCCTAAAAATATAATCCATTAACAAATTATTTGGTTCTAAAACAAATTTAAATGATAATAAGCGAGATATATTTATAAATGTTCAGTTTTTTCTTGGTAACTTTGCTCATTGTCATTTTTCTTATAATTTTTCACATATTTATTTAAAGTCATTTAAAAAGTACGAGTGATAAGTGTAGTTTCAAGCATCTAAATCTTGAGTGATTTTTTTTTAAAATTTTTCTCATGCACAAGGGACAAATCCTAAATTACCATTGCAAAATCACGAAAATGAAAAGATCATGAACTGTGAATTTCCTTTGGATTGAAGCTAAGAAGTCCCATCAACTCGCATTTTGTTCATGTTTTGGGATAAAACATGATTTCATCATTCTTCTTGTAACTACTTTTTGCAACATTGGCTCTTTGTGTCTTGATAGATACTTCTTTTTGTTGTCCTTGTTCTTTTTGTGAGGACTTTTAGCAACAATTGTTAGTCTTAAGGACTAAATTAGGAGTTATTAGCAGCTTGGGATAACATTAAACTCCAAAAGAAAGTTCCACAAGGCTTTTCATCCTTTGTTTGATCTTGTCTTTTAGAGGGTAATTGTTTTGCAATTATGTGCATGTTTAAGACTTTACGACGGTACACTAGATTATTATTTCTTAGACAAGCCTAGTTAGACAAAACTATATAATAAGAGTAATTCTGATAGGACCAATGTTTGAAGAAAACCGATATATCACCGGTATACAGGTATCACTGGTGTTCCGGTAGCTATATAGTGTATTATATCAATCTAACCTGTACTTGTCTTTAAAACCGATATATTACAGAAATACTGGCTAGAGTGTTTTAATGATATATTGGTGCTATACTGGTTTATTTTTATATTTTACTTAAATTTATTATTACTTAATCTTAAATATGTATTAATATAGTTTCTAAGTATTAAAACCTCAATAATAATACTTATTAATAATTATTTGTCTCAATGGTATACCAGCCATATCGACTGGTATACTGGTCTATACAAGATGTCCGTCAGGATCACATTCATTGTATTACAATATTATACTAGATTATACTACTATCAGATCAATAAGTGAAACTTTTAGCAAATTAATGGGTGTGATACACACATATTGTTCCCACCCTATTAATGGCTAAAGAATTTCGCTTATTAGTCTGATAGTATCGCCAGTATATCTAGTATAATATTTACAACACAATTAGCATTACTCTAAAGGGTAGGCTCTGTGGTTGGAATTTATATTAAATTTCTTTCTAGAAAAACTTGATTAGAAAAAAAGAGATTAATTTGTTTCTTTATTTCTAGTATCTACGTGCTACATCAAATTCGAAAGAGTAACAACTAATTTAACTTTTTATTAAAACTTTTTAGCTGTTGTAAAATTAATCATGAAAGTTAACATGATTAATTAGCTATTATAAGTATATCGGTTAGATTCTCTATTGTATACCATTATGCATATGAGGACTTCTCTTCTATGTAAAAGGATGAATTCTTTTTGATCGATTTAGGGCCTGTTTGGTTAAGGGTGGAGTGAGGAAGTGAGGAATTGAGGAAGTAGTAATAATTCCCTTTGGAACTTGGGAATTGGTTAGTAAGTTTTCCGGTGTTTGGATGTTGTTGGGAAGTGTGGTTTGGAAAATATTTTGTCTTTTCCGGTGTTTGGATGGTAATGTAAAAGTGGAAGTGGAGAAGTTGACCACAAAGTTGACCGGTAAAATAATATTAAAATAAAAATTTATTAAGAAAAATAAAAAATAGATTATAATTAGAATGCAAGTGAGATTTACATGGTCAAAAAATTAACTGTTTTGTACTACAATTTATTACAAATGTGATTTACATGACCACAAAATTAACTGTAGCACTCTGGAAGTGAGGAAATGGTTGTGTAAAAGAGAAAAGATAAAAGGAAAAGAGGTTTTCTTATTTTCCTTTTCGGTGTTTGGATAGATAGAGAAGTGAGCAATTATACTTCCCTATTTCCTTACTTCCGCCCACTTCCTTGCAACCAAACATTAGAAGAAAAATCTGTAACTCATTCCTCTCTCTCTCTCTCTCTCTAACACACACACAAAATAAATATTTTCTCTATTTTTATATTAAACTACACGAAAATCTGAAGTGTGGTTTGGTTTCAAGGATCAATCTGACTACTAATCAAATTCTCTGAAATATCACTGATCTAATTGGGCAGGTCGGTTAATATCAGGTGGGAGGTTTTCCGTTCAATAGAACGTTCTTTAATTAAAGAACCACCTTTCAATTACCTTCCTTGGTTAAACACCAATTACACTGGTAAAAGTCAGTCTCAATATACTGATATTCAGTATATCCCCTGTATAAATAAATTAATTCACTTATACAGTACTTGGAGTGAGGTACGCTTAAAGCGAATCTCCTTAAGACAATTACGTCCCCCGCACCGGTGCTAACGGGTTACTAGACGCTGGTCTCCCAAGATACAACACTCCTTCACGATTTTGGATAACACTACAAATCACCGTACGATCGAATCGTAGTTAACCAGTACCTTCACAGGAATGAAGCAGCGGGACTAAGACAAATTTCAGGAGAATATTTGCCTTTACTTTGGAGGAGCACCCACTGTAGAAGAAGAAGGAAGGTAGAAGAATATTCTTCTTTGGAAGTCCCAGATTCAGACAACAATTCTACTAAAGAATCTGTTGAATTTTCTGAGCCCCTCTTTCAGAATGAATTTTGCAGAATCTCTTGGAAGTTGCTTCAGAATCTGAGTTGTAAATTTCCACTTGCTTTGGAACCGAGTTGCAGATTTCCCACTTCCTGTTTGGAAGTCACTTCAAGACTGAGAGAGAGAGAGAGAGGATCTCCTTCAGAACTCAGAAGGCAGATTTCTTGTTGATGTGTTTTAATTTGAAAAACGGAGCGCTATTTATAGCGCTCATGGAGGGGTATTTCCGTCCGAACCCTACCAACAGTTGCAACGGTTCGGTCTGAACCGTTGCAACGGTTCGTTTCAACCGTCCAAACGCCGCGACGGTTTACAGACAGCCGTTGCGCTGGGCGGTACGGATTCGGAGGCGGAGCGGGTACAATCTACGTGACCCATACCAGTGAGACCCGATTCAAAAAGAACCGACCGGGTAGGGAACCCAGACCCGGACCCGAGCCCGAACCCAGCACCGGCGCCGCCCAGCCGGCCGCCGCCGCTAGCGGCGACACGCGCGCGCATGTGCGGCATGGTTTCCTCCCAATCGCGCGCGAAAACTCCAGGTACCCAAAGGGCAAAACCTTTGTTCCCATTTTTCTTTATTTAAACACTTCAAACTTCCATCCCTTCGCCAATGTGGGACTAAATGCCTTTAGCTACCTTTAGTCCCATTTTGGCTTTGAATTAGGCAAACTTTAGACTTGAATCTCATTCATTCAAAGTCGGAATTGAACATGTAAATATACCACGTTCGTCCCCAATGGAAGGAGAACACACTCCAACCATTATCCAATTGATTCGATCAACGGATCTCGCCATAATTCAATTCAAAGATTCACATATATTCTTCATATTCCAACAATCCCCCACAATGAATGGAGATTTAAGGAATTGACACACAAAGAGACTTACTCTATTGTAAAAGGTACTTTAAAAAAGAAACTGCATCAAGATAGGTGAACTAGGTCTTGAACCTTTCATAGCGAAAACTTTATCGGACTTATTGGCTAATCAGTGAACTAGGTCTTGAACTGTTAGCCGTTAGTGTAAGCCAAGTCAACAAGCTTCACACCGTGACTTTCCAAATCAATTTGGTTCTCGGTTGTGTCCGTTTTGGTCCTGGACATTCTTGGTTTCAGAGAGTATCTTTAGGGAATAGCAGCCTCCATAGAAATTCCCAAAGAGCCGACCCAACTCTATACTCACATAGGTGATCGTCCTATTAAGAGTAGTCTACTCTACTCCACTTGTTTAGTAACAAGATATAGGCATCATTAAAAGCGTTAAGCTTATCCTTAATCCACTTGTAGAAAGCACTTATGTGCACCTTAAGAATGAATTGGAGTTAAGCTCCCAAGTGCTTACTTGCTGAGTCAATCATAACTAGTTTTTCCTCTTGAACTTAGTCCGTGGGATCTCCAGTCGCTAAGTGAGGTTTCCACTAAGCTGACTCGGTAAGGTTAGGCTTTTAGACCCATTCCCCTCGATGCGCAGTTTATACGCTCTCCACTTAAACCTTTAGTAAGCGGATCCGCTAAACTATCTTTTGACGAGACAAAGTCAATAGAGATAATTTCATTTGAGAGCAACTGCTTCACGGTATTATGTCTACGACGAATATGTCTAGACTTACCGTTGTATATAATATTTTGTGCCCTAGATATAGCTACTTGATTATCACAGTGTATGCATATAGCGGGCACTGACTTTTGCCATAATGGTATATCTTCCAAAAATTGTCGAAGCTATTCTGCTTCTTCTCCGGCCTTATCTAAGACTATGAATTCTGATTTAATAGTGGAACGGGCAATACATGTTTGTTTGGAAGATTTTCAGGATACCGCTGCTCCTCTTAGAGTAAATACGTATCCGCTAGTTGATTTTGATTCCTCAGAATATGCAATCCAATTAGCATCACTGTATCCTTCAAGTACAGGTGGATACTGTCCATATCTCAAGAAATATTCCTGGTATGTGATACGTAACCCAATACTCGTAGCAGAGCAGTCCAATGTGCATCACTAGGGTTACTAGTGTATCTGCTTAACTTGCTTACAGCGTAAGGAATATCGGGTCTAGTGCAATTCATCAAATACATTAGACTTTCGATAATCTGAGAATAATCCAACTGGCGTATTTCAGTTCCTGTATTCTATGAAGGTGGATGTGTGGGAGAAAAGGATTAGTATTCTCTTTTATCCCATGATCCTTGAATCTTTCTATCATCTTCTCCACGTAGTGAGATTGAGATAGACTGATTTCATCTGGTGTTCTGGTGATTTTAATTCTTAAAATTACATCAGCAATCCCCAGATCCTTCATGTCAAAACTGTGGATAATATTCTTTTAGTGGACTTAATAATTTCAATATTAGTCCCAAGTATCAACATGTCGTCTACATAAAGACAAACAATGATACATGCATTTTCAACTGTTTTAGTGTAAACACACTTATCACATTCATTGATAGTGAATCCATCTTGATCATGACACTGTCAAAATTTTCATGCCATTATTTTGGAGTCCGCTTTAGACCGTATAAGGATTTTACCAATTTACACACTTTGTGTTCTTGGCCCTTGACTATAAATCCTTCAGGTTGCTCCATATATATTTCTTCATTTAATTCACCATTTAATAATGTAGTCTTGACATCCATTTGATAGATATCTAAGTTATGCAATACTGCAATTGCAATTAACATCCGAATGGAGGTTATTCTTGTTACTGGTGAATAAGTATCGAAGTAGTCAAGTCCTTCCTTTTGTCGATAACTCTTGGCTACTAATCTAGCCTTGTACCTATCGATAAATCCATCGGGTTTTAATTTCTTTGAAAATTCACTTACACCCAATTGGTTTACTGTCAGGAGGCAAGTTTGCCAATTCCCAAGTAAGATTACTTAGTATGGTATCTATTTTGCTATTTATAACTTCTTTTCACATTTGTGCTTCTAGGGTAGACATAGCCTCTTTAAATGCTTGAGGCTCGCTTTCAATAGCGTATGCTATGAAATCTGGACCAAAAGATTTTGAGATTCTAGATCTCTGACTTCTTCTTGGTTCAATTTCCGCATTAACAGTCGGTTCCTCGGGGCTTTCGTCCCTGAACGCCATCTCATGTGTTCTTTTTTCAGAAGTCTTATCTGTTTTCCGTTTATATGAAAAAATATCTTCAAAGAACACAATATCTCTAGATTCGATAATCATGTTTACATGAATATCTGATATTTCTTATTTATGAACCAGAAATCTGTAGGCACTACTATTCAAGGCATAGCCTATGAATATGCAGTCCATAGTTTTTGCTCCCAACTTAGTCTTTTTAGGTAATGGTGCTAGTACCTTTGCAAGGCACCCCTACATTTTGAGGTAATGGGAGGAAGGTGTTCTTTCATGCCATAACTCAAATGGTATAAGACCAAGTTTCTTATGGGGTATTCTGTTTAGAATATAATTGCAGTTAACAGAGCTCTCCCCATAAGTTCTGCGGAGCTCCAGAACTTACGAGCTAGAATTGACCATCTCCTTCAAAGTTCTGTTCTACCGTTCAACAATTCCATTTGCTGATGAGTATATGGTGCTGTTGTTTGATGGATTATACCAATTTAGCACATAACTCACTAAAATCATTTGATTCATGTTCTTCGCCTCTATTGGAATTTAGAATCTTGATATTCTTGTTAAGTGATTCTCAACTTCGGTTTATATGTTATAAACATATTTATTGCCTCATCCTTACTGTTTAAAAGATACACATAACAGTATCTTATACAATCATCAATAAAAGTAATAAAATACTTTTTTCCGCCTCTAATTGGCATAAACTTCAAGTCACACAGATCGCTATGAATTAACCCTAAAGGTTCTGTATTTCGATCAATTGAGTTGTAGGCTGTCTAAAAATCATTAAGACAAGTCGTCAAAAGTAGAGTCCCAAACTCCAGACGCAGGGCTAATCTCAGCCAGCACTATAGCACCAAGCGCGTGGGTCGAAACCCGCGTCTCAGCCAGCACTGCAGCGCCAAGGCGCGTGGGTCGAAACCCGCGTCTCAGCCAGCACTGCAGCGCCAAGGCGCATTGCGCCAAGGCGCGTGGGTCAAAACTCGCGTCTCAGCCAGCACTGCAGCGCCAAGGCGCATGGTCAAAACCCGCGTCTCAGCCAGCACTAAGGCGCGTGGGTCGAACCCGCGTCTCAGCAGCACTGCAGCACCAAGACGCGTGGGTCAAAAACCCGCGTCTCAGTTATAACTTTCCTCGTTATGGGGTCAATCACCACCCACATAATAAGAAAGTTAACCCCTATTGTGGAGTGTTTTTAGGGGGCACGTTCACCCCTGAAACCTCTATAAATAGCCCCGTTGCTATGGAGAAGGGGTCGGATTTTTTTGGAGATCAGAGAAGAACTTGACTTGAGAGCTTCTACAGAGAAGGAGAGAGAGTCCAACTCTTCAAGTAACTTGCTGCGCACAAGTTAATCTTTACCTGTATTCTCTTTGAGATATCTGATCGACAGAGCTGTGCTACTCCGTCCACCAACCAAAGAGAAGATCCCTAAGAGTTCCTGACGTTCACCCGGTCAACGGAAAACAAGATTCACTTTCCATCGCCACGTGAAGAACCCAGCATAAACAAAGGGGAGATTCAAGACTCAACATCTTCCCTCCCTTGTAGTCGGAGCGTTAGTTTGTTGTAATCTTTCAATTGATTCAAGGAAATTTTACACCGAATTTTCTTCTCCGTACCAAACAAGAGATGGCGACTCCGCTGGGGACTACTTTCGTTACTGACGAACAAGTTGTGGCGCAAGGTGACGTCCTCTACAAGGGGAAAACGGTCAAATCGCTCGTCGTAGAATTCGATCAGGCAAAGTATGAAGAGTTCCTCTCTTCTGGCTCCAAGAGCCCAAAGGCCCACACCTACCCAAGGGTCTCTACGGGGACTTGCCCTGAAATCCGCTCTGAGCTTCTCTCAGAGGCAGCTACTGTGAGGGATATTGTGGCCAATCACGCCATGCGTAACACCCGCGCCAACGTCTCTCAGGAGACCCGCGTGGTCAAGTTCTCTGGTGTCCAGCCAATCCATTCTCCTCCTCAGCACCAGGTCGTCGTTAGTTTCTCTCAACCCCCATGACGGAACCAGAACGCTGAACGCCGACAGAGGAGGCGTGCGCGTCAACTGCAAGTTGGAACAGCTGATCGTCCAACTGAGGCAGGACGCAAGGTTCAAACCGGCGTCTCTGCCGCACCTATCCGGCACGCGAAATCCGTGTTTGGCAGCCCAAACGTGAGGTTCACCAAGTTGGCTCCTCTGAAGCCCAACTCCCCAGATGCCAAGGCGAAACTCGCAAGCCTTGTCGAGTACAAGAGGCACACGCCTCTAGGCGTGGGGCCCAGCAGCCCTGCATCTCTCAAGCGTCTCTGCCCCGACGCAATAATCAGCAACGCGATAGCTGCGTCTCCTCTCAGCAGAGACGCCAAACGCGCGTCTTGAAGCCACGACGCGAGAACCGCATCTCAGAACCCCGCGTCCTAGCTGTACAGAGTAAGGATGCCTCCCGCCCTCGGCATTACGAGGCTAATCTCTTGATCCTCCTCCCACGGATCTGAGAGATTATTTGACGAAGAAAAGAAGTGCTAATCGAATCACTTCGTCATGTTACTGTGAATGGCTTATCACGATGCTCTCTGAGTGCCGTTGCAGTTCAGGTGCAAACCAGCAGTCTCTAGTTAGACAGCTGACCCTGATTCCCCGATCAGCTAAAAGAAGTCGTTCCCACAGGAGGAGGGTCTTCTCTGACACTGAATATCCCGAGCTCACTGCAAACATGGCGAGCAGGAGCAGAGGAAAACTACCTGCAATCAGTTCCGATGATGAGTCTGACACAGAACGGAAGGAGTGTACCGACGCACTCGCACCCAGACCGGGGCAATTCCCCCGATTGACTACAATGCTCTAGCCAGGGGCATTGAGGTGAATGACTCGCATTCCGCTATTGCAGAGTCACAGGCTTCAAACTCTTCTATAGAGAAAGAGGCCTTTATATACATGACCAGCACTCCTGAGGAGACTGCCAGGCGCTTGGAGCAGCAAGCCCAGGTCCAGAGGGAACAGCTAGAGATGATCGTGCTCAACAAGAATCTATCGATTCCCTCAAGCAGATGCTGGCACAGTTGCTTGAAGACAAGAGGAAGTCAACCGACAAAACCTCTCTAAAAAATCTAAAGGCAAACGAAAAGAGAGAGAAAGCTCATCTTCCGTACGTATAGAGGAGAAAGAGCAGCCTATCTCTGGTTCGTCCAAATCCTCGTCGCAAGGAAAAGACGATCGAGACCAGGAAAAGGTTCATTCTAGAAGAATGAATCAATTGGAGCAACGTCTGGAGGCCCTTACCAATCGAAAAGGCTTGCAAGAAGCAGGGGTAGTCTGACCATATCCGACCGAGTGGGACCTTGTTCCATACCCTCCCAAGTTCAAGGTTCCGACCCTCCAAGCATTCGATGGGAAAGGTTCACCGAACCAACATATCTACTACTTTAAATCCCAAACAGGGAATGTGGTAGATAATGATGCCATTCTGGCACGCTTGTTCATCGGCACCCTAAAAGGGCTTGCCTTTGAATGGTTCATGAAGCTCCCAGAAGGCTCCATTAAGAATTGGGGCGATTTGGAGAAGCTCTTCCTAATGCGCTTCTTTGAAGATGACTCGGAAGTCACCATGCCCACCCTGTTGGCCCAAGGTTACAATCACCCGTTTTTAGTGTGTTTTGATGATTACAAAACATATTAGTTATTTGTACTAATATTGTTTATTGTTTAAGTGTGTTTCAGGATTCTAACTCATCTAGAAGGATTCTTCCCTAAAGGAAGGTGCTTTGGACTCAAGTCAACTCAATTTGGGCTCAAGAATCAAGTTTTGAAGATCATATGGTGAAAGCCCTCTTGAAGAACTTGAAGTCTTTAGAATCATTGTAAGAATAGAATGTTAAAGTTTGAGTGTTGGATATTGGCTCTAGGACACACATACACAATTTGATTTTGTCAAAATGTGAGTCTTGTATTTAAGTTTTCATGTTTTATATTTGGTTTCATGCCTTAGTAGATATTTACATAACCCTAAGTTTTACAAAATAAATATCATGTTTAGATCATGTTTATATACTCCTACTAGCATGTTACTTAGTTTGTTCAAACCCAAAACTATTTTACAAAGTTTTCTAAGTCAAAAAAAATACTGATTTTCTTGTTTCAGGCTGACCGGCCGACCGGGCCGGTCGACCGGCGCCAGTGCCAGGACGTGCACATTTGTGCACGTCTGTCAGTCGACCGCCCGGGTCGACCGACTGTAAGCAGTGCTCTCGGGTTTTCTGGGTCGACCGCCCCGGTCGACCGCCAGAAGACCCGAGCCAACGGCTCTTTGCCAGCTGAGCTGGCGGTCGACCGGCCCGGTCGACCGCCAAGCCTGCAACAGCCCAACGGCTCTTTCCTCTTTTGTGCAATTCTGAAATCTGTTTTCAGACTGCTTTTTGGCAGGGTTTTCCAGATCTTTTTCAGAGTAAATAAACTCTAAATAAATTATTTTAAACCTATTTCTCTCCCTATAAATAGAGGAGAAGACTCTCTTACAAAATACCAAGAAAAATCCTCAAGTTTTCAAAAGTTTTCAAAGAGAAAAGAAAAGTGTTTAAGCTCTTCATTTCTAACTCTTTCTTGAGCTAGTTTTTAGTTGTGTTCCCTTGCAAAAATCATCTCTACAACTGAGTTTTTCTCACTCACTTCATAGAGCCAAAAATCCCTAACTCATTCTATAGTGAAGTTGTAAAAAAGAGTGAGAGTGTTGTAAAAGAATTTGGTGATCTTGTTGTGATCACTCTTGTTCTTGTGACTTTCTTGTTTCTTGTGGAGACACCTCTTCGGTAGAGGTTATTGTACTTGGTGGAGCTCGGTGCTCGGGTCTTCGGTAGACCGTTGTAATCGTCCTCGGTGGATAGTGGAAACCCTTCACGGAGGTGAAGGCGGGGAGTAGAGCGGTGGCTCGAACCTCGAAACAAACATCTTGTGTTTGCGATTGCCTTGCGTTCATTTTTGCTTTGAATTTCTCTTGCACTCTATTGCTTTCAATTACTTGCTTGAGATCTAGTTTTCTTTCCTTGAGTTATTGCTTGTGATACTTGTGATATATCTTGTGTGCATTTCATCATTGCATTTTATTCATACTTTGTTCGATCAATTCTCATACAACAAGGTTGCATTGCGCACCTCTAACCCATTAAAGGGGAATTGGGAGGAAGGAGTTCAGAACCTCTCACGGGGTATTCGGCTCTTAGTCTTGTTTTGAGAGATCGTTGCATTATTCATCCATCATAGTTTTAAAAGAATTGTTAGATTAGCAATTACACCTATTCACCACCCCTCTAGGTGTTTTTCAATTGGTATCAGAGCTTGAACTCTAGGATTTGGCTTAACAACCTTAGAGAGATCCTAATTTTGCTAATCATTTCATTCATACTCACTTAGTAAAGATGGCCGATGGAATTAAAACCCCACCTAAGTTTGATGGACTTAACTTTCCCATATGGAAGGTTAAGATGACCGTTTTCTTGCAATCTCTAGGAAGTCGAGTTGCAAAGGCCGTGACCAAACCCTTTAGTGCACCCCCTGGTGATGAATCCACTTGGTCCAAAATTGAGACTAAGGAATTTGATGCCAATGCTAGGGCTCACTATGCACTACATCAAGCCCTTAATGATGATGACATA
This sequence comes from Agave tequilana, assembly GCA_038442645.1. Lineage (NCBI taxonomy): Eukaryota > Viridiplantae > Streptophyta > Magnoliopsida > Asparagales > Asparagaceae > Agave > Agave tequilana. The sequence goes on from JAVJIF010018559.1 coordinate 84,467, forward strand.
GCTAGAGTTATTCATTGCAAGTCCGCATATGAAATTTAGACACATTTGCTAGTTACACATGAAGGGACCTCACAAGTGAAGAGGGCTAAGATTGACCTTCTTCGGTCCCAATATGAGAACTTTTGCATGCAAGAAAATGAAACCATAGATGATATGGTTACAAAATTTACAAAGATTACTAATGGACTTTCTTCTCTAGGTGATGGCATTGATAATGACGAGTTAGAAAGATCATCCGGGCTCTTCCTCCTTCATGGGAAGTAAAAGCAACAACCTTGAAGGAACTCAATGACAAGGAGGAGATGGAGCTAATTGGTCTCATTGGGAACCTCAAAACCCATGAGATGAAAAGAAAAGCAAGGGAGGACATGGCTCCTTCCAAGAAGAAGACTATAGCCTTCAAATGTCAATCAACACACTCTGACGAAGATGATGAAGAAGAAGATGACGAAGAGCTCTCACTTCTAGTTAAGAATGTTCGGAGGATGTATAACAAGGCCAAGTTCCAAGGTAGAAGGAGATGGCAAGGAGGCAAGAAGAAGGAAGATTATTTGCTTCAATTGTCAAAGGCCGGGACACATAGTGGCGGAGTGTCCGGATAAAGTGAAGCCCTCCACCTCAAAGAAGCCTTACAAGAATAAGGCAATGAAAGCTACATGGGATTCCGAGAGCGAATCCGAGGAGGAGATTGATACCGCCAACATGTGCTTCATGGCAAATGAAAGCACAAGCAAGGTAACCCCTTCCACTTCTCTTAATGATGAACTTTCCATGGATGAATTAGGAGAAGCATTTGTAGAACTATCACATAACTATGACTCTCTTAAGAAAAAGTATCTAAAATGAAAAAGGAAAATGAATCTCTTAATCATCAAGTCTTTACTATTTCTAAAGAAAAAGATGAATTACTTTCTACTCTTGTTTCCACCCAAAAAGATTTTGACAAGTATAAGATTTCTTATAAAGGCAAGTCCCCACAAATTGATTCTAATGAGATTACTATGCTTAAAGAAAGAATAGACTCATTGGGAATTGTTTTAAAAAATTGTGAGTTTGACAAGAAGAAGCTAGAGGCCATGTTTCCTAAGAAACAAGCCCCTAAGAAAAATGTTCACCATGCTCATGCTCATGTTCATACCACACAACCTTTACATCGTGGAAAACCCCAAAGCATGCTCACACTTCACACACACATCATGCATTCATGTATGGAAGAGTGTTCTCATGTTCACATTGTGGGCGGAAAGGGCACTTAGCCAATTTTGTTATGATAGACTAAGTGCATCTTTTCATAATGTTTGGGTTCGAAACACTAACTTTCAAGGACCCAAGAAAGTTTGGGTACCAAAGTCAACAATTTTGTTAAATGATATAGGTACCTTCCAAAGCCCAACGACGTAGAGGATTGTGGTATCTTGATAGTGGTTGCTCAAGGCACATGACTTGGGACATCAACAACTTCGCAACCCTATCAAGATACCATGAAGGTGGCACCGTCACCTTCGGAGATGATGCCAAGGGTAAAATCATCGGTATTGGTAATGTAAAACTCGGCACATCCCCTTTAATTGAGAATGTAGTTTTAGTTGATGGACTCAAGCATAACCTCTTGAGTGTTAGTCAACTTTGTGACAAAGGTTTTGATGTTGTTTTTGATAATGTAGTTTGTAAAGTAATTGATAGAATTTCTAATACTTGTGTGTTTTCCGATTTTCGTGAAAGTAATGTTTATATGATAGATATGTCTAATATGTCTTGTAATATTACTTGTTTAAAAGCCCTCGATGATGACTCTTGGTTGTGGCATAGAAGATTAGGCCATATTTCTTTTGACCATATATCTAGGTTAAACACAAAGGAAATGGTGAAAGGTATTCCTTGTTTGAGTTTTGAAAAGGACCGAGTTTGTGACGCATGTCAATTGGGAAACAAACTAAGTCTTCTTTCAAGTCAATTAAGGATATCATGACATCACGTCCTTTGGAGTTAATCCATATGGATCTATTTGGCCCTACACAAACAAAAGTCTAAGTGGGAGTAGATTTGCATTTGTTTTGGTTGATGACTTTTCACGGTTTACTTGGGTTTTCTTTCTTGAACACAAAAATCAAGCCTTTTCACATTTTCAAGCCTGTAAGAAAAGAGTTGAAAAGGAAAAAGATGCTTCAATTTTAAGAATAAGAAGTGATAGAGGAGGAGAGTTCATTAACCTACCCTTTACCACTTTTTGTGAAGAATATGGAATTAAGCATGAACTTTCTTGTCCTAGAACTCCACAACAAAATGGAGTAGTTGAACGGAAAAATCGAACTTTACAAGAGATGGCTAGGACAATGCTAAGTGAATATGGTCTACCACATTATTTGTGGGCCGAGGCCGTTAATACATCATGCTATATATCAAATCGTGTTTTTGTGTAAAAATACTTCAAAAACTTCTTTTGAAATATACTTTTCTAGAAAACTAAATGTTTCATATTTCAAGGTTTTGGATGCAAATGTTTTGTTTAAATACAAAAGATAATTTAGGAAAATTTGATGCTAAAGCTGATGAGGCAATTTTTGTGGGTTATTCTTATACAAGTAAGGCTTATAGAATCTTCAATAGATCATCTTTGACTATTGAGGAATCTATACATGTTAAGTTTGAAGAATCTAACTTGTTTGTTAAGAATGTTGTAGAAATAGATGCTTTGGATGAAGGCTTGGAGAAAGTGACCTTGGATGATACAACTACTATGGGAGACAAGCCAAAGGATGATGAAGGAAGTGAAGCTAAAGTAGACGAGGCTCAAGGAAATAAAATTCAATCAATTGAAGTGGAGCCTACTCAACAACTTCCAAAGGATTGGAGATATAATCCTCATCATCCCAAGGACCTCGTCATAGGTGAAGTATCAAAAGGGGTAACCACTCGCTCTAAACTTCATGACTTTTGTGGACATTATGCATTTATTTCTCATGTTGAACCCAAGAACGTCCTCGAAGCCGAGGCCGATTCATATTGGTTGCTAGCTATGCAAGAGGAACTCAATCAATTTGAGCGCAACCAAGTTTGGCACCTTGTTCCTAGGCCCCACGATAGACCAACAATTGGTACTAAGTGGATCTTTAAGAACAAGTTGGATGAATCGGGTAACGTTGTTAGGAATAAAGTTAGGTTAGTTGCCCAAGGTTACACTCAAATCGAAGGAATCGATTTTGAAGAAACCTTTGCACCCGTGGCACGGCTTGAAGCCATACGGATGACACTAGCATTTGCCTCATATAAAGATTTTAAATTATTTCAAATGGATGTTAAAAGTGCTTTTCTAAATGGTTTTATTGAAGAGGAGGTGTATGTTGAACAAACCCCCTGGGTTTGTTGATCCTACACATTCGGATTTTGTGTTTAAATTAGATAAAGCTCTTTATGGTTTAAAACAAGCCCCTAGGGCTTGGTATGAAAGACTTTCTTCATTTTAATTTCAAATGGTTTTAAGAAAGGTAAAATTGACACAACTTTGTTTACAAAACATGTAGAAAAAGATATTCTTATTGTGCAAATTTATGTTGATGACACTATTTTTGGTTCTACTAATGAATCTCTTTGCCAAGCTTTTGAATCATGCATGAAGGAAGAATTTGAAATGTCTATGATGGGGGAACTCAAATATTCCTTAGACTCCAAATCAAGCAAAGGAAGGATGGGATCTTCATCAATCAAGCCAAGTACACTAAGGAACTAATCAAAAGGTTCGGGCTTGAAGGATCTAAAGTAAGCAAAACTCCCATGGCAACAACTACCAAGCTTGACAAAGATGAATAGGTAAAAGTGTAGACATTAAGCTTTATCGTAGCATGATTGGTAGTTTATTGTATTTGACGGCTAGTAGGCCGGATATTATGTTTTCCGTTTGTCTTTGTGCACGTTTTCAATCTTGTCCTAAAGAGTCTCATATAATTGCGGTTAAACGCATAATTAGATACCTTAAGGGCACTATTGAAATGGGTTTGTGGTATCCGAAAACCGGCCAATTTTCAATGACGAGTTTTTCGGATGCCGACTATGCGGGTTGTAGGGTAGATAGGAAGAGCACAAGTGGAACATGTCAATTCTTAGGTAATTGTCTTGTATCTTGGTCTTCCAAAAAGCAAAATTCGGTAGCCCTTTCAACCGCCGAGGCGGAGTATGTTGCGACCGGAGCTTGTTGTGCACAAGTTCTTTGGATGAACATACTCTCCTTGACTATGATTTACACTTTGATCATGTTAAAATATTTTGTGATAATACTAGTACTATTCACATGACAAAGAATGCAAATCAACATAGTAAAACCAAACACATGACATTAGGTATCACTTTCTTAGAGATCATTATGAGAAAGGTGATATTGATATTGATTATGTTTCTACCGATTTTCAACTTGCTGATATTTTTACTAAACCTCTAGATTATGCTAGATTTTCATTTATTTGTGGTGAGTTGAATGTTTGCATTATGGATTCTTAAAAAAAAAAAAATTCTTTTGTTTTTGATTGTTAACCCTTTTTGATGTATGACAAAAAGGGGGAGAAAAAGTATATATAAGTTTGTTTTTGGTGTGTTTATGGTGTATTTTGATGTATTTGAGTTTTTCAATGCTTCATGTATCTTACTCATTGTCATTCTTTATACATAGCATTATTTGAGGGGGAGCTTTCCAAGCTCTTCTTCAATGTTTGTTTAAATAACCTATATGTTTTGTCATCATCAAAAAGGGGAAATTGTTGGCCCAAGGTTACAATCACCCGTTTTTAGTGTGTTTTGATGATTACAAAACATATAGTTATTTGTACTAATATTGTTTATTGTTTAAGTGTGTTTCAGGATTCTAACTCATCTAGAAGGATTCTTCCCTAAAGGAAGGTGCTTTGGACTCAAGTCAACTCAATTTGGGCTCAAGAATCAAGTTTTGAAGATCATATGGTGAAAGCCCTCTTGAAGAACTTGAAGTCTTTAGAATCATTGTAAGAATAGAATGTTAAAGTTTGAGTGTTGGATATTGGCTCTAGGACACACATACACAATTTGGTTTTGTCAAAATGTGAGTCTTGTATTTAAGTTTTCATGTTTTATATTTGGTTTCATGCCTTAGTAGATATTTACATAACCCTAAGTTTTACAAAATAAATATCATGTTTAGATCATGTTTATATACTCCTACTAGCATGTTACTTAAGTTTGTTCAAACCAAAACTATTTTACAAAGTTTTCTAAGTCAAAAAAAATACTGATTTTCTTGTTTCAGGCTGACCGGCCGACCGGCCCGGTCGACCGGCGCCAGTGCCAGGACGTGAACATTTGTGCACGTCTGTCGGTCGACCGCCCGGGTCGACCGACTGTAAGCAGTTGCTCTCGGGTTTTCTGGGTCGACCGCCCCGGTCGACCGCCAGAAGACCCGAGCCAACGGCTCTTTGCCAGCTGAGCTGACGGTCGACCGGCCCGGTCGACCGCCAAGCCTGCAACAGCCCAACGGCTCTTTCCTCTTTTGTGCAATTCTGAAATCTGTTTTTCAGACTGCTTTTTGGCAGACTTTTTTAGGTTTTCCAGATCTTTTTCAGAGCAAATAAACTCTAAATAAATTGTTTTAAACCTATTCTCTCTCTATAAATAGAGGAGAAGACTCTCTTACAAAATACCAAGAAAAATCCTCAAGTTTTTAAAGTTTTCAAAGAGAAAAGAAAAGTGTTTAAGCTCTCCATTTCCAACTCTTTCTTGAGCTAGTTTTCAGTTGTGTTCCCTTGCAAAAATCATCTCTACAGCTGAGTTTTTCTCACTACACTTCATAGAGCCAAAAATCCCTAACTCATTCTATAGTGAAGTTGTAAAAAAGAGTGAGAGTGTTGTAAAAGAGTTTGGTGATCTTGTTGTGATCACTCTTGTTCTTGTGACTTTCTTGTTCTTGTGGAGACACCTCTTCGGTAGAGGTTATTGTACTTCGTGGAGCTCGGTGCTCGGGTCTTCGGTAGATCGTTATAATCGTCCTCGGTGGATAGTGGAAACCCTTCATGGAGGTGAAGGCGGGGAGTAGAGCGGTGGCTCGAACCTCGAAACAAACATCTTGTGTTTGCGATTGCCTTGCGTTCATTTTTGCTTTGAATTTCTCTTGCACTCTATTACTTTCAATTACTTGTTTGAGATCTAGTTTTCTTTCCTTGAGTTATTGCTTGTGATACTTGTGATATATCTTGTGTGCATTTCATCATTGCATTTTATTCATACTTTGTTCGATCAATTCTCATACAACAAGGTTGCATTGCGCACCTCTAACCCATTAAAGGGGAATTGGGAGGAAGGAGTTCAGAACCTCTCACGGGGTATTCGGCTCTTAGTCTTGTTTTGAGAGATTGTTGCATTATTCATCCATCATAGTTTTAAAAGAATTGTTAGATTAGCAATTACACCTATTCACCCCCTCTAGGTGTTTTTCACACCCTTTTGGCTACCAAACAGCGAAAGGGAGAGTCCGTCAAATCTTTCGTGGAAAGGTTTCTGAATGTAGCACTTCGATGTCCGAGCGGTATGACCCAGGTCACCCTGGTGGAAACATGCCGCCATAATGTACAAACCTCGCTCCTTACCCAAATAGGAGTTGCTGAAAGCCGCACCTGGAAGCAATTGATTCAACAAGGTGAACAGGCTGAGGAAATTGTCGCCCGCGTCAGAGCGGAAGAAAACAAACCCCGACCTGAGAGGTCAACAAGGCGTGCGCCAGACACACCCCTCCAAGCGAAACGGAAGGATAACTTGGCGACAGGGACCAAATCTCCCGTCAAACCTCAACCGGTCAAGGGAAGTGGCTCTTCAAGCCAACCACGCGCCAATAAGCAGTATTCCTTCAAGGATGAACATGTCAACTCGCTCTTCAAATTACTCAACAAGAGCAACCGACTGAAACTTCCTGAAGCTAGGCGCCCTAAAGAAGTCAGTAAAATCGATAGTCCCAATTACTGCTTGTACCACAGGATGCTGGGACACCCCACCAAGAGCTGTTACGTCTTCAAGGACATCCTTCAGGCTCTGATTGACGCAGAGGTATTAAAACTTCGTCCAGAGCAGAAGAAGGTGGCGGCCAATATGACGTCATTTTTTCAGTTTGGAAGGCAACCTCCAACACCTTCTGGAGTGATCCCTGTCCCAAGAGGAGAGCTAAGAGTGGTCAACACAGACCCTTACCAACAGTAAGAGAAAGGCCTGGTACCTGTTCCCACACCTCGGGGGAGATCATGTGGGTTCATCCTGACCTTGTGGATGGCCAGCAATGGACCACTGTAACCAGCAGGAAGTCCAAAGGTAAAGCAAAGGCTACATCCTGTAATGTGGTATGTGCCTCTTCTCGGGAAGCAGAGACTGATGTTCCCTCACTGACTGATTCAGAAGAGGAAACAATAGTTCTGGCCACAGAACCCAGTCAACTTGTGGCAGAAACCCGTTCGGGGCAGTCATATTTGAAAAAGTATGACGAAATGGCGCCAATTCCTCCAAAACCCGCTGCAGAGTCAGCCAAGTCTTCCACAAAGCAGCCCGTGGAAAAACAAAAAGAGCTTCGATTTTTCAAAGTTCTCCCGAAAGACATCGCGGAAGGATCCACAACACCTTACCACTTTGATGTCCTGGCTCAACTGGCCAATATCCCGGCCCGAATTACTCTTTATGAGCTCCTCAGGCTATCGAAGTCAACCAGAGAAGCTCTACAAGAGGCCCTCACTAATGCTGAGGCTTTCATGACTCAGGTGCCAGTCGGACCAAAGGAGGAAGATGTAGAGGATTGCCTCCATACCTCCCAAAATGTTCCCTGCATCACCTTCACGGCAGATGATATGTAAGTCAAAGGGAAACATGATCGAACCTTTTACTTCGCAGGGTATATTGGATCATCTGAGGTGAACCGCATTCAGGTAGATCCCGGGTCCGCATTGAGCATTATGCTTCGCCGGGTCATGCAACATCTAGGGATTCCTACTCACCGTTTGAGCGCCACCCAGACTACTATTTATGGGTTCAATGCCAATAGTACCCGTCCAATGGGGAAGGTCAAGCTCAAATGCCAGATTGAGGACCTAAGGTCGGAGGTGACTTGCTACGTGATAGATGTTGACACCTCCTACAATTTGCTGTTGGGACGACCGTGAATTCATCGCAATTCTATCGTTCCCTCTACTCTCCACCAAGTCATGAAGTACATCGACGGGAGTGGAAAGGTGCGAATGTTGATTGCTGAAAGGCATCCGTTCAAAGGAGTCGAGAATTATTTCACAGATTCTCTCCTATATCAGGACTCTGTGGAAACAGATGAAATCCCGCAACCAGAGAAGCCCGACTCGGTAATGAAGCCGACACCGAGCCGGAAAAAGAAGAATGCATGTGGGAACTAGATCCACTTGTAACGGGCATTAATAAGCTCGATGTTGATAATACCATCGATGATGTAGGCGGATGGTATATTAATGAAGAATTAGATTTGGCGTATTTCTCTGTATTTGCTTCTGATTCGGTGCCGTCGGACACTAGTACCGAGGTGGATGATGATCTCTGGTCGCAATGGATGCTTTGACATCATTGCATGTACCAATAAAGTCGTCCTTCGTAACGCGCCAAGATGCTGGCGATGCGCAAGAATCCATATTCATGGTTCCAGCGAGACGGAGGGCCAAAGACCAATTCTTTTCGGACGAATTAAGTCCGAACCAATGCCCCTTGAAGAATCAGAAGGCGAGGAGGAACCCCCTCAGTTCGGTCATTATGAGCCAAAGGCACTCAGAATGATCGAAAGCATGGGGTATGATCTGACGAATGGTCCAGGGTTAAATTTCGGCAAAGGAAGGAAAAACTAGTCCGATCTTTTGTACCAAAAGGGAAAACCCCTGATTATTATCATCAGACTCGCAGGGGGTTGGGCTATGTGTCAACTCCGATCCCATCAGCTTCTGAGTCTGAAAAGTCATTGTGCCATGATTACTCATCGGGCACGTCATCATGGGAGTCAGATGTTAGTGTCGGCAACATCTTCAGAGAATTTTCAGTGAATATGGTTTCAACAAGCCACCTGGAAGACGGAGATGAAGAAATGATCCAATCTGATACATATCCTTGGATCAAACACTTAAACAATCTTTGGGATACCCGCTTCGAACAGCGCAAGCCACCACAGAAGATAAGGTTGTTCAGATCAATCTAGGAGATGAGGCTAATCTTAAGCCCATCTTTATAAGCGACGGCCTGTCACCTTCGGAGAAAAAGGGTCTAATATCTCTTGTGCAAGAATATATAGACGTCTTCGCCTGGAATTATGAAGGCATGCCTGGACTTGATCCTCGAGTGGCTATGCACCGCCTCAACATTAATACGGACATAAGGCCCGTCAAACAACAACAGCGACGGTTTCGTCCAGAAATAATGGAGGCAATTCAATCAGAAGTCAGAAAGCTTATAGACTCTGGCTTCATTAGGGAAGAACAACATCCTGATTGGGTAGCCAACATCATCCCCGTTGCTAAAAAGAACGAAAAGATCCAGATCTGCATTGATTTTTGTGATCTAAACGAGGCTTGTCCCAAGGACGAATTCCCACTTCCAATCACGGATGTCATGATTGACAATACGTGTGGATTCGAGCGAATGTCCTTCATGGAGATTTTCAGGATATAATCAAATCAAAATGTATCCTGATGACGAAAAACATACCTCTTTCAGGACACCACTGGGGGTATACTGCTACACCGTCATACCCTTCGGACTAAAGAATGCAGGGGCGACATATCAAAGGGCCATGAATGCCATTTTCCACGAACACATGCGCAAAACGGTGGAATGCTATGTTGACGACATCGCAGTAAAAAGCCGCACTAAAGGTGATCATATAACTGATCTAAAGGTTGTCTTCGACATCATGCGGGCTCATCAATTGAAGATGAACCCCACCAAATCCTTCCTGGGGGTGGCCAGTGGCAAATTCCTAGGGTTTGTAGTGACCTTTACGGGGATTCATTTGGACCCAGAAAAGGTTCGCGCTATCCAGGAGATGCAACCTCGAGAAACCTCAAGGAGCTCAGGGGATTGCAAGGACGATTGGCGTACATCCGAAGGTTATCTCAAATCTCTCCGGAAGATGCCAACCCTTTTTCAAATTAATGAAGAGGGGTGTCTCGTTCATTTGGGACAACGCTTGCCAGCAAGCATTGAAATCACTAGAGGGGGGGGTGAATAGGTGATGGCTATATGATAATGGCAATTATGCGGAATTTAAAAAATTAACTCTAAACAATTATCACAATACAATATTTCTTGTAAATAAAAGACAATGTAAAATTGCAAGTAATAAAAGAGATAGAGTTAGAGAAATTTGAGCAAACGCAAACACGCCGATATGTTTCCGAGGTTCGAGCCACGCTCTACGTCCCCGCCTTCACACTTGAAGGATTTCCACTATTGAGGATCCCACCGGATCAACAATACAAGGACAACACTTGTCCGTCTCCCGTGATGACACTTCACCACCTTGAGCACACTAGCTCGCCTTGAGGCCGATGCCTCTACAACTTCACTCAATTACAATGGAAGTGATCACACTTGACCACTTTACAAAAGAGCTCACTAAGCACAATCCTAGAACCAAATAATAGACTTAGAGTATGGGATTGTGTAGTGCAAAACTAGAGAGAAGTAGAGGAATAGGCTCCAAGAAAGGTGATGGAAATTTAGGCTTTGGAGAGAAAAATCTTTTCTTTTGAAAACTTTGGAAATCTTTGAAACTTTTGTAAAATTGCACTTGATAGCTCTAAAATCATTAGTCATATCATATGAAGTGACCACCTATTATAGGGGTCAAAAACTGCTCAATAGATTCGTTGGAGACAAATCCCAAAAGTCAAAAAGTCAGAAAAAATAGCTGTTGAGTCTGTCAGAATTTTTGACAGACTACCGGTCGACCGGGTCGGTCGACCGCCAACGGTCAAAAATCCGACCGTTGGGGCTCACCGGTCGACCGGGTCGGTCGACTGGCAATTTCCAGAGAGCAGCAGGTTGGGGTCGGTCGAGTGTCGGTCGACCTCCGGTCGACTGATACGCACATGCACATTTGTGCATGTCGGTCGAGTGCCGGTCGACTGCCGGTCGACCGGTCACTGTGAATTTCTGAAAAATCAGAATTCACAGACCTGGACAATTTTGGATTTTGGTTTTGGGTCTTGGATAAAAAGTTTTGGTCTTGAAAAATCATAGAGTATGAGCATGTGTCATACTACTATCAAGGTAAAATACTTGGTAAAAATTCTTTTGATAAAAACTTGATTTTCAATAAAATGTTTTTCCCAAAAACTAGTCTCTCTAAAAAATCGTATTTCCAAAATAGATATGTTCAACTAAAACTGAGTTTGGAAATAGAAATAGAAATTATTTTGAAGCCATAAACCACTCTAGAAAATGTGTGTGTGTGATATCCCATATCTCTACTTCTACTATTTAGTTTTGACAAAATATTCTAAAATGAAAATAAACAAAGTACAAATCTTGGATTCTTTAGCAAGTCTTGATCTTCTTCTTGAACTTTTCTTCAACGCAAATTCCGAAGCTTCCTATGTGCTTTAGCTTGGGAATGCAAATGTTGGGCGAACTCCAAATTTGTGAGTCTTTTAGCGGAGTCGTCAAAATCTGTTTCTTGAACCTGAAATACTTTAAAACAAGATTATTAAATACATAACTAAATACGTTTTGCTATCATCAAAATAACCGGGATAATGGCCTTTGGGCCAACAATCTCCCCCTTTTTGATGATGGCAAAACATATGTAGTTATCACAAGATATTTTGGGTAGAGTCTTCAAATGAAGCTCCCCCTCAACATATGCATATATAAAAATCATACTCAGGCATATTATCACAATCGCTAAATCATAAATCATAAACCTCATATATCATAAACATCATATATCCATGCCCATAGAAAAATCTCAACTACACAAGTCATATCATAGATAAAAGGAAATGAGTCTCAACATGACATAAATACATAACACAAACAATACATGTCCACAACACAAGAATAAAGGGTGTCCAACACAACAAAATAAGTCAAGTACATAACAAAATATCAAAAGAGTCATAACAAAATATCTCTCTCTCCAAATGTCTCTCCCCTTTTTGACATCATCAATAAAGGGGCATCAACAGCAGCATCACTCAGTGGCCTCGTCATCCTCCTCCTCGTCATCATCAGAGCCCTCGGCCATCGTCTGGTCATCACCATCATCTGAGGAAGAAGAGGAATCTACCTCCTCTGTATCCACGGCATCAACTCTGGGGCGCGGTGGTGGAACAGAGACGCGAGCTCTGGGAGGGAAAGGAGGACCAGCAGCAGGGAGACGACGAGCACCCGGAGTCCCATCAGGAACGACTATGTCCATTTTTGTGAACAAAGACTGGAACTGAACATCCACAAATCTCATGGATTCAGCCATATAGGACAAGTCGTTACGGACCTCCGCCCGAAAAGCAGCATCCATAGCAGCACGAGCCTCCATATCTGCCCGAAGAGAAGCATCACGAGCAGCCATATCTGCACGAAGTGCAGAGACTTGCTCTCCGACCCAGGCCTGATGAGCCTCGATCATTGAGCGGACCTCAGAAGCAGAAGCACCCTGAAACTCAGGAACAAGAGGTGGAGCTGGAGCTGGATCAGCTGCAGGAACAGGTGGTGGTTGCACAGCTGCGTGTCGACGCAACTGAGCTTCCATCATCTTCAAGGCAGCAGTGTTGATATCAGAAGAGGGTTTTGAAGAGGCTTGACCAGAAAGATCGAAGTCTAAAGCCCTAAGCAGATGGGTAATGAGCATGCCGTAAGGCAGACTCCTACCAGCAGTACGAATCTGATCACCACTCATGTGAGAAGCGATCACTCGAGGGAAATTTATCCTAATGCCTTTAAGGAGGCAATAGATAATCAAGGGAACAGGACCTCGAGCATGGCTAAATTCACCGGATTTAGGCACGATATTATGAAAGATAATCTTAGCAAGGACCTGAGATTGGAGGGAATACTGACTCACAATCTCATTCCTCACTAGATCGGGATTGTCATCCCGGTGAAGAAGAGTGGATGCGGTGAGTGAAGACTCACCCTCCGGATACTCAGGAAAATCATGTAGGTCATAAGAGTAAACATCTATTCCATCAGTGGAAAGAGAAGAATTCTAGCAAATTGACCTAGGGAAATGTTTATGTCCCTACCCATCACACGGGAAATAATCCGGTTCCCGCTAAATTCAAAATTGGCATAGAAATAGGGAACCAAAGAAGTGTAAACCTTCTCCCGGATGGAGAGAAAATCCACAAGATTGTTAGCACGGAGTATGTGGGGGATATCTAGATGTTCAAAGTCTTGGATAGCCACATATCTACCCGAAATAGTATTCCTAGGGGCTAAATGTGTGTAACGATCAGAGGCAAGATCGTTACGGAACACAGGATCAGTCCTAGGGGCTTGAGATGAGGATTGGGCAATGCCCTTTCCCTTCTCAGAACGATGTCTTTTAGGAGCCATGACAAAAATCAAATTTTAGGGTTTTTATAGGTAAAGGCACGATCTAGATGATTAATCAACCTAATATGAAGACAATAGAAGAGATATATCTAAGCTAGAAAGGAAGAACAAGTGAAAAATTCAAAATTTTTACCTTTGAGAAAAACTGAAACCCTAGCTTGAAAATCCAGAAATTCTGAGAATCTGACGGACGGATCGGCTTGAGATTGAAGATCCGAGTTAGAAATGAGAAGATTGAAATGGGTTTTGAAGGAATTTAAGATCAGTTGACCGGATTTGAAGATGGGAATTTTGGAGAAAAGGGGCTCCTGCGGTCGCTGTGAGAGGAAATGAGAGAGAGAGCCGAAAACAGTGAGGAAAAAGACCAAATATACGCCAGAATACGACTATCGGTCGACTGGGATTGAGGGACCGGTCGACCGAAAAGATACAGAGAGTTCTGCATCCAGATCGGTCGACTGGTCCTATACCAACAGTCGACCGGTAGCACAAAAAAAAAAATACAAAATTTTTCTTCAGACAGAGCCGGTCGACTGGGGTTAGGGGCCGGTCGACCGGTAAGTCTGAAAATTCTGCTACCAGATTCTGACCAAAAAAAAATTTTAAATAAAAATTAAAATAAAAATATGTTATATAATAACATACAGGGATATAACAATTATTTTTAAATCTTCATTTAGTGATCATATCAACAGAACTTCACACAAAATGATTTAATTTTGTTTTACATATTTAAACAAAGATATAAAGATGTTGAAGCCGAATACCCAGTGACGGGTTCTGAACTTCATCCTCTTGATTCCTCTTGAATGAGTTGAGGTGCGCAATTGCCATCTTTAAGGTATTTGCTCAACTATGAAAATTTTCAAAAAGTTTTATTTATTTTTGAAAATAGATCTATATGTATACAAGTATATAATCACAAAATCTAAACTATACATGTAGATACACAAAAATTGGACATGTGGACAAGTATGACATAAGGCATAACAATACAAGATATGAAAATTAATACAAGGCATGTACACAACATGATAGAAAGGTAGTTCTATATAAGCATGTATCAATAATGAACAAAAGCAAACTAACAATTCTATACATATGTATACATGTCAACAAGAACTCAAAATTGAACATGGCATATACAATCATGTTAGAGTTGCAAGTTTATACTAATCATGTATCAATGAAGCATAAAACTAAACTAGCAATCCTACAACAATTGTATATACAAAATTAAAAATTCTTAAATGGAGATGTTACCAATTTACGGGTAGTCTCCAAAAATAGGTGCCTCCACGATAGCGATGCAAGCTAGATTTGAACTTTGAGCTTAGTTGCATCTACCACCCGGGCACCGTCTCCCCCTAAGTCTTGGAGGAAGTAGATCCACCTGTGTCACCTACATTTGGAGGATCTTTTGGTACCCAAATCTTGAGGGTCCTTTAGGGTTAGTACCGGGGCGAACCCAAACATATTTATTCTTAACATTATTTTTAGCATAACAAAATTTTTCTAAATGGCCTTTGCGGCCACAATGAGTGCAAACATAAATTCTACCACTACTATACATGTATGCATGCTTGTGAGTGTGAGCATGTTTCCGTGCATGTGTATGTGCATGTTGTGCATGTTTCCCTTGGGGTGTTCCCTTAGGAAATTTAGAAGCTATCTTTTTCAAATCAAATGCACAATTTTTAAGTGTGGAGTCCAAAGCATCAACACGCTTTTGGATCTCAACAAAATCATTTTATCTATTGAAACCATGGGAGTTTTACCCTTATTTGTAAGTTATATTTATCAAAATCATTTTTCAATTTTCCAAAAGAGCTAGATAAAACATCCTTTTCTTTAACAACTATTTCAACTTTATGTTTTAAAGCTTCATTTTCTCTTTTTAATTTCTTATTTTGAGATTGGGAAATTTCATACCTATTTTGCAATTCTTCAAAAAATTGTGCAAGTTCATCCATAGTTAACTCATCCTCATCTAAAGAGTTTTCTAGAGTTACCTTTGGTGCATCCTCCCCATGTGCCATGAAACACATGTGCGCGGCGTCGACTTCCTCTTCGGATTCCGACTCCGTGTCATCCCAAGTAGCCACCATGGCCTTCTTCTTTTTTTGCCCGTTCTTGGATGTGGTCGCTTGGAGAGCGGGGCAATCGGCAATGAGGTGACCGATCTTCTTGCAATGGAAGCAAGGACCGGGCTCCTCTCTTTTTCTTTCAAATCTCCCTTGAGGTTTCCCTCGCCGGAAATTGCTTTGTCTTCCCTTCTTGTAGAACATCTTGCCCACCTTCCGGATGAGCATGGCGAAGTCTTCATCGCACTCGTCCGATGAATCATCCTCGTCTGAATTGTTGGAGCGGCTTTGAAGGCTATTGATTTCTTCTTGGGTGCCTCCCTTTCTTCTCGTACCTTCATCTCCATCTCATGTGTTTTGAGATTGCCGATGAAGCCGGAGAAGTCCATCTCCTCTTTGTCATTTAGCTCTTTGAGGGTTGTCGCCTTGACTTCCCAAGCTTTGGGAAGAGCTCGAATCACCTTCCTTATCTTTTGATCGTTGTCAATCTTGTCGCCTAAGGAAGAAAGAGCATTTGTTATTTTTGTAAAGCGAGTGAGCATGTCATCAATGCTCTCATTATCAATCATGTAAAAATTCTCATATTGAGAACGTAACAAGTCAACTTTTGCTCTCTTGACTTGTGACGTTCCCTCATGAGTCACAATAAGCATGTTCCAAACTTCATATGCCGATTTACAATTAATGATGCGTGCAAGGTCATCTTCATTAAGTGCTTGTGTTAATGCATATTGTGCCCTAGCATTTGCTTCATAGTCTTTGGTGATATCCTCGGACCATGTGCTCTCATCACTAGTTGGTTCAATGAAGTCTTTGGTAATGGCCCTAGCTACCCTAACACCTAAGGATTTCAAAAACAAGTTCATCTTGACTTCCAAATAGGAAAGTTCAAGCCATCAAATTTGGGAGGGGATTTAATGCTAGAAAAGTCCATGGATGCCATGAATGCACAAGCAAGTAAAATGCAACAAACAACAACAAGCAAATATATAGCCAACTGAAGGATCTCCCTAAGGTTGTTAGACCTAAGTTGTAGGGTTAGGCTCTGATACCAATTGAAATCACCTAGAGGGGGGGTGAATAGGTGATGGCTATATGATAATGGCAATTATGCGGAATTTAAAAAATTAACTCTAAACAATTATCACAATACAATATTTCTTGTAAATAAAAGTCAATGTAAAATTGCAAGTAATAAAAGAGATAGAGTTAGAGAAATTTGAGCAAACGCAAACACGCCGATATGTTTCCGAGGTTCGAGCCACGCTCTACGTCCCCGCCTTCACACTTGAAGGATTTCCACTATTGAGGATCCCACCGGATCAACAATACAAGGACAAACACTTGTCCGTCTCCCGTGATGACACTTCACCACCTTGAGCACACTAGCTCGCCTTGAGGCCGATGCCTCTACAACTTCACTCAATACAATGGAAGTGATCACACTTGACCACTTTACAAAAGAGCTCACTAAGCACAATCCTAGAACCAAATAATAGACTTAGAGTATGGGATTGTGTAGTGCAAAACTAGAGAGAAGTAGAGGAATAGGCTCCAAGAAAGGTGATGGAAATTTAGGCTTTGGAGAGAAAAATCTTTTCTTTTGAAAACTTTGGAAATCTTTGAAACTTTTGTAAAATTGCACTTGATAGCTCTAAAATCATTAGTCAATCATATGAAGTGACCACCTATTTATAGGGGTCAAAAACTGCTCAATAGATTCGTTGGAGACAAATCCCAAAAGTCAAAAAGTCAGAAAAATAGCTGTTGAGTCTGTCAGAATTTTTGACAGACTACCGGTCGACCGGGTCGGTCGACCGCCAACGGTCAAAAATCCGACCGTTGGGGCTCACCGGTCGACCGGGTCGGTCGACTGGCAATTTCCAGAGAGCAGCAGGTGGGGGTCGGTCGAGTGTCGGTCGACCTCCGGTCGACTGATACGCACATGCACATTTGTGCATGTCGGTCGAGTGCCGGTCGACTGCCGGTCGACCGGTCACTGTGAATTTCTGAAAAATCAGAATTCACAGACCTGGACAATTTTGGATTTTGGTTTTGGGTCTTGGATAAAAAGTTTTGGTCTTGAAAAATCATAGAGTATGAGCATGTGTCATACTACTATCAAGGTAAAATACTTGGTAAAAATTCTTTTGATAAAAACTTGATTTTCAATAAAATGTTTTTCCCAAAAACTAGTCTCTCTAAAAAATCGTATTTCCAAAATAGATATGTTCAACTAAAACTGAGTTTGGAAATAGAAATAGAAATTATTTTGAAGCCATAAACCACTCTAGAAAATGTGTGTGTGTGATATCCCATATCTCTACTTCTACTATTTAGTTTTGACAAAATATTCTAAAATGAAAATAAACAAAGTACAAATCTTGGATTCTTTAGCAAGTCTGATCTTCTTCTTGAACTTTTCTTCAACGCAAATTCCGAAGCTTCCTATGTGCTTTAGCTTGGGAATGCAAATGTTGGGCGAACTCCAAATTTGTGAGTCTTTTAGCGGAGTCGTCAAAATCTGTTTCTTGAACCTGAAATACTTTAAAACAAGATTATTAAATACATAACTAAATACGTTTTGCTATCATCAAAATAACCGGGATAATGGCCTTTGGCCAACAAGCATTTGAGGAAATTAAACAGTACCTCACACAACCGCCAGTCCTTGCAGCTCCGGTGTCTGGGAAACCTTTCCTGGTATACGTCCGAGCGATGGATCATTCTTTAGGAGCTTATTAGCTCAAAACGATGATCAAGGACGAGAGCAAGCGATCTACTATTTGAGTAGAACGATGATCGGAGCCGAGCATCGGTACAACCCGATCGAGAAGGAATGTTGGCATTGGTGTTCGCTGTTCAGAAAATGCGACACTATTTGGTAGGCCAAACTATAAACGTCATATCAAAAGTCAACCCCCTGAGGTTACTTATGACAAAGCTTCATCGTTAAATGGCCGATTGGCAAAATGGGCCATATTGCTATCCCAATATGAAATGCACTTTTACCACAAAAGGCCATTAAAGGACAAGCTGTGGCGGATTTCCTGGCTGAGCATCCAGATCCGAGGGCAGCCAAACTTTACGAGGATCTCCCAGACGAGGTCGCTGAAGCCTGCCAGACTCAAACGTCCTTTGAAAGGCAAGTGTGACAACTTTTCTTTGACGGGCATCAAGAACAAGCCCAAAAGGACATATAGTGGCAGAGTAGGAGTAGTACTCATCTCCCCACAGAAATATGTGATCCTCGAGCTGTCTCGTTAAACGAGCCTTATCCAACAATATAGCGGAGAGTACAATGCTCTCTTGATTGGGATGCAACTCGCCGATGAGGTTGGCGTTAAAAATCTCGAGGCGTATGGGTGACTCTAAGCTCATCGTCAGCCAAGTTCGCGGGGAGTACGAAGTCAGACATGAAGATCTAGTACCCTATTACAACGCAAATGTCTACATGGCCAAGAGGTATACCAACTTTTACATTGACCATGTACCACGCAAGCGAAATGCGTATGCAGATGCACTGGCGTATCTCGCTGCCTCTTTAGCTCTTCCCGCTGGAGCAGTAGAGAAAATATTTGTCCACAGTCATGACCTGTATTGTCGAGAATTGCTTGAGGACTCCCAGGAGCCAACGGGAGATTGTCAAGACAAAGAATCTCTTGAGTTGTCAAACCGGTCCAGAGCCCACAGACTGGCGATTCCCTTACATCGATTATGTCTTGTACGGCATCCTGCCTGAAGACACCAAAGAAGCGGCTGCCATTCGAAGGAAAGCCCCCAAATTCTAATATAATGCGATTACTCAACATTGTATCGTCGATCGCATGACGGGATCTTGCTTCGCTGCTTTCACAAAAAAGGCACAGGAGGTGTTGAAAGAAGCCCATGAGGCATGTGCGGGAGCCCATCAACCTGATCCAAAACTTGCATATCGACTCCAAAGGTTGGGATATTACTGGCCCAAGATGATTGCTGATGCCGTCACTTATGCCAAAAGATGTCACGCCGTCAAGTACATGGCGATTTCATCCATCAAGCCCCAGGGTACCTTCACTCTACGACCTCTGCCTGGCATTTGAAATGTGGGAATGGATGTAGTTGGTCCTATCATCCCACCATCCTCAAAAGGACATCGGTTATTTTTGGTCATAACCGATTACTTCTCCAAATGGGCTGAGGCCATTCCTTTGAAGGAGGTGAAGTCATCTGGCGTGATCAAATTTGTCAAACATCATGTCATTTACCGTTTCGGGGTGCCTCGGCGAATTATCCATGACAATGGACCCCAGTTCGTCAGTCAGGCTTTCCAGAGGTTCTGCGCTAAGTTCAGAATCCAGAGTGTGTCCTCAACGGCTACTACCCGCCGCTAATGGTCTCGCAGAAGCTTTCAACAAAACCATCGGCAAGCTTCTCAAGAAATTCATCTCCAAAAAGTCAGCGTGACTGGGAGGACAAGCTAGGTGAATGCTTATGGGCCTATCGCATAACTGTTCGGACCCAACTAAAGCTACACCATTTCTTTGGTATATGGGTGTGAAGCCAGTGCTTCCACTGGAAATCCAAATTCCGTCTCTATGCGTCGCCTTGACAGCAGAGATGACAAATGAGGAGAAGCATCGACAGCGACTCCAAGAGTTGGAAGCCTTAGATGATAAACGTCTGCAGGCCCAACAACAAATCGAGCTCTACCAAGCTCAGATTACTAGAGCCTTTAACAAGAAAGTTAAAGTGCGAACTTTCAAGACAGGTGGCCTTGTCTTAGCCGTCAGAAGACCTATGGTGATGACACATAAGACAAAAGGGAAATTCCAGCCCAAATGGGAGGGACCATTTGTAATAGAATCAGTCTACTCAAATGGATCATATCGCCTCATAACTACAAATGGCGATACATTCATGATGCCGATCAATGGCAGGTTCCTGAAGATGTACCATCCTTAATAGTACTCCTCCTCTGATCAAGTTAAAAAGTATACCTCTGATAAAAGCACCAAGAAAAGTTTCTTTCCTTTGCTAGACTACAAGCTAATCAGGCACTGGCTGCACCATGATGCATGTGATAAAGAAACAACTTGGGTTCTAATATTCTTATCTTCATTAATGTCCGACGCTCCTACGGCTAAGGATAGAGGAAAATGTTGGCTTCTAAGCCCAACATAAGTCTTCGACAACTCATCATGCTGAGGGGAATAGCATGGCTAGCCCAACTCAAATGGTAGTTGGTAAAGACACCTCAAATCCGTGATAGCGAGGGTTTGCTAAAAATCCTAAGTGGATGTAGTTCCACCCTCTCCTCCAAAATCCCTTACCAATTCTCATACACAGAATGGTAGGTCTACAAAATATAATCATTGCTACGTTAACACTATACCTCTGGTAATGAAATTTTCAAACTCCCTATCGAGTACAAACTTTACTTGTCAACCCTATATGGAGT
>JAVJIF010018560.1:0-75000 GCA_038442645.1 Agave tequilana
ACCCATTTATTTAAGTGTTGGGTCGGATTATTGGATCTAAAACCCGACTCACTAGCTACCCAAGCCCGCATCCAAAAATAAGACAGGTAAATTTCTATAAATCCCCCTGTTAAATAATACCTATTGCATTTAAACCCTTATTATTTACATATTAACCCCTTTATGTGGTTTGTAGTGTTCGGGCGATATCTGAAACATCGGGAGTCCAATTTGGACGATTCTAGAACTGTTGCGATCGTGGGAAAGAGAGCTACCTTCCCATGGCTCATTTGTGAGTGTTTCTTTTAAATTAATTTATTTTTAGAGATCCTACATGATTGATGCTTTTAGTGATACATCTTGATTATGGATAAAACATTACACGGATACTGTAGTTCACGGACATGTATTGCATTATACACTGACCACTGTTATTACATGTACTAGTGATACACAGATATGTTACACGGATTATTGCTACACATATATGTTCCACTGGTACACGAATATACCAATTCAGAATATTCTTGTTGTTATCGTTACATGGATGCTCGGTACACAGTTATGTCATGTTTACACATCACTGTTACACATGCATGTATTGTTTCTATCTTCTTGTCATATGGATCACCGTCCATATTACATGTATTATGTTCCATGTTATCCCCGTATTCCTGTTATAAGATTGTTTTCCATTACTGATATTGATATTCTCGTTACTGGATACATGAGCTGTTGATATGCGATGTGTGGAATCCCACATCTATTGTTCCCGTTTCCCGTTATCCTGTTTTATGCTATCAACTGAACTCAGGTCCTGTTATCATGTACATGTACCATGCACTGTACTTGTTCTTGTTACGTTGTGTACTTTAAATGAAATATAATAAAGATAACTTGGGGATGGAGGAGACTTGACGGTTAATTAGATCTTATCGGGTGGATGTACTGGATCCATATTGTTAATCCCACTGCAGGGGATGATAGTGCTGCCTACCGATTGTATAGCTCCATGAGCTCCCGTTACTTGATTCGTGCTCCCCTCTTAGCGGAGGGCCTGGTCTCAGCAGCCAGGGGTCTGTTTAAGGCCGTGATCCCGGGTATGCACGGGATACACCTACCCGATAAGAGCTCCTTGACCATTTGGTTTCCAATTAACATAATAAAACAGTATACACAATAGTGACGTCGGGAACACTTGTTATTTGGTCACTCTCTCTTTTGGATAATGGTACTCATATGCCATGTCCGTATGGGTTTGACTGGAGTGCGGGCTCCAGTATGAACTGCCAGTGGTATGGGACACTGGAAGAGATTGACTAAAATATCAGGTGATACTGATTGTTATTATTGTATAAATCACATGACATGCTCGACTCACGTATAGTATTGTCCCTTCATATTTGTTACTATTCCTGTTATGTTATTCACTATCAGGTCACCTGTATATCTTGTTACACTTTCTGATATTCGTTACACTTCATGTGGGTAACATGCGATTCAGGTACATGTATACCCTGCATTGTAAATATTTTGCTTTATGTATACCTTGCATACTTCATTTTGTATATATACACAACACTGTAGTATGGGTATATTGCATGCTGCACATCTGCATGTTCAGTTATATCACTCACCACTATACAACATATTGATTATATCAAACTGGAGACTACTGTGGACATGACCCGATGATAACATGCTAGGTGGTGATGGTATTAAAATATGTCATTGTTATATTTCTATAGATTATTAAATTTCTATTATATGGTATCACTATGACAGAAACATGTATTATATATTATTATCGTGCTTGGATTACTATAGTACATATTACTGCCTCCTCATTTTACCACTCACTAGGTCGCTTTCTGACGACCCTGGGTTTGCGTGCCCAGGTTGGAGATCCAAGTTATCATATTATCAAATAGTCTATTGTGCACATAGGAGACTCCTTATCGAGACCCTTCATAGGTATCTTTATGATTTATTGTTGTTATCTTATTTATCCCTGTTTTCCTATTTGTTATGATCACTAACCTCTTTCTGCAGGTATTCTTGTGCTTATTTAATGCTAGAACTCTTGTGTTTATGGAGGCTATTTCCTGTACTGAGGCTTAACGTACGCGCGAGGGTGTTTTCACCTTGCGTATGTACGTCGCCATAACGTCTCCGTACCTGCGGGATCGGGGCGTTACACGACCGTTCTAGCTTGAAACAGTTTTTATGAAAACATTTGAGTTTCAAATATTTTTTAAATATTTTGTATTGATCTATGGATAATATAGCAATGTATAGGTAATGAAATACATGTTCTAAACTTGTTATAAAATTTTAAAAAAATGTGAGACATGTATCAAAACCAAACATGCAAAATACCAATACTACCAAAACTTATATTTTTTTGAAATCGTGTATTGTGTGTGTAACTTCTTGAACATCACTACTTTATTCTATACTTTAACAAACTAATATCTTATAAGGCTCTAGGTGACTACAAGATCTTCAACCGAGTTTCTCCATTAGCGACGTCGAGTGCTTTGAGTTTTACTCCCGTATTGAATCTTCTTGAGTTTTAACACCTTCTTTTAGAGGAAGAAAACTCTTTAAATCCTTAAAAACCTTGAAATATACTGAAACACTTGAACTTGATTAGTACAAATAACCACATATATTTTCTTATCATTAAAACCATAAAATCAGGTGATTGTAACCTTGGCCAACACTCCGGTCTTGTGTAGACCATTGTGGTTTCTGTGTGGAAGTTCCTTGTGAAAAGATCCTTAGTGGATAGTCAAATCCTTCACGCGATGAAGGTGGGACATAGAGCTTTGTGCTTAAACCTTGAAACTAATCTCTTGTGTTTGCGATTATTTTTTTTCTTGTCCTTACTCTATTACTATGTTTGCACTTGTGTTTTGCTTCTCTTACTTTTGTTATTCATTGCTTGCATCATATCATCATTCATATTTGTCGGTTTCAGTCATCTCAACAAGAAGATAATTAAGCATCTCAACTCCTACTCTAGAGGAAATAGAGGAGAAGTTCTAGAGCTCTTTAAGGGAAATCCAGCTTCACTCTTGTTTTGAGTTGACTGTTTGCATCATTCATTTTAAATTCTGCATTATTTGCCATTAGATTAGCATGACACCTAGTAGTCCTCCTCTGGTGTACTTTCATGCGATTATTACAAATTATTGTTATAAAAATCATGCATATTGGTGTTATAAATGAAATATGGTTGCATGAATTACTAGGTTTAATACTTCGGTTAAACCGCTGATATGATGTGAATGATTGTGGATCTTGATTATGTTACTTGATTATAAGTTCTTAATAGAATTAATGGTATGTAGGGATTTGAATGATGTATTGGCGGAGTTATTGCCAACATTATAAGTTGTATCCATTCGTAGAGGAAGGAGGGTGAATGGTACACGTGTGCTTATGTTTTGTATCCATTCGTGGAAGAAGGGAAGGAGAATAGTATTGTGTGTTGTTGTTGATACCCATTCGTGGAGGAAGGGGAGTGCGAATGGTGTACATGTGTGATATGCGTGTAAATGTATGTGTATTCCATTCGCGTATCGGGTGTGGTATATGTGTATGTGTGATATAAGTGTATGTGTGATATGAGTGTGTGTGCACTATATATGTATTGGATGTGTTACCCGTGCATGATAATATGGACATCAGAATACAGATCTATTAAAATGAAATAAAAACACCGATACTGATTGCTTATACACATATTAGTATAATTGATCAGTTATTTAAAGTAATCTGTTAATCTAATTGAGACATCTATGTTCATTTAAAATTTAAACAAGTGATCACGTATTTTCATGTGTCAAGTACACCGTATTTTCATGTATCATGTACACTACATACCGCTAATACCATGATTCATTTAAGATTGAGATTAACTTTATTCACTAAGCCGTCGAGCTCATACTCTCTTAACAGGCCAAGGCAAAGGCCCAGCCAAGGAATTTCTCGGACGTGACACCGGAAGAACATAGACATCCCTAACAATTCTTAAATAATTTTAATATTATTATTACTCTTAGACATGCATGGACATATATGTGTATTATTATAAGCTCAATAGTTATTAAGTAGCAGCAGATAATAGGGTGTGTACATATGTAAGTGAAGGATTGTGTATAGTTATCCATTATTATATGAGTTAAGATATTGACCTTGATGATAGTCTGACTCTTGATTCTGAATAATTGTGATTAGATAAATGATTGATTAGAAAACTCTTGTATAATTATAAGTAGGTGAAGTCAAGCTGAAATTATATTATAAATTACTTGGAATATTATATATGGATATATGGTTGATGTTAAGACTAGATTTGTGTATATAATGTATAAGGGAAAATTTCATATTATAGAGGAGATGCTGCAAAAAATTTTGATGATTATCTGAGCTATCAGAATGATTTAGATTATGCTGATGAATAAGTTATGATTAAGATAATTCAAGGTAAATAAAAAAACTAAGACCGTTATAGTTGGTATCAGAGTTCAAGATTAGGAATGAAGAATAGAGTTGAGGTATAGGGCTTAGGGAAGTATAGGCCTAGAGATTGTTCTAGAATAATTATTTCAAAACTAAGATTGGCTAATAGGATTGATGTGTACATGTGTGTAATTGTTAATATGATTGTGTGATTGAATATGTGTAGTTGATTGAATATGTGTAGTTCTAAGGGGATAGTGGGTTCTAATGTTATAATTGATCTTAAGATGCGTGAAATTGATTATTTTCTTATATTCGAATGAGAGTATATACACATGTCTTGATTCAAATATGTTCTACTGGGGGTGTGTGCCCTCAATATGAGCTGTCAGTGGTGTGAGACACTGGAATAAAGTTGTAGTTAAAATATCAAGCAATTCAAGATTAAATCAAAGCGGAAAAACCTTGTTAAGTATTGATTTTGAAATAATAGAATTTGGATGAAGAGAAATAAGAGATATGCTATATTAAAAGGATTCCTCTACATAGAATGATTTATATTGTGGGATTACAACATGAAAAGAGTTTGATATAATTCCTCTCTTTATTATCTAGATGGGAGAATCTGAGGATATAGAGTCTCAAATACTGACAGGCTTCGATGAGATAGTTATTGATACAAGAAAATATGATGTAGGTCCACTATATATTGAACGACTGATAATATGAATTTCATCTTGATTTTGTATGCATATTAGTAGATCCTTTGTATGTGAAATTAATTAATGAAGTAAATATATATTAGAAATCTTATGTGTATAATGTTAAACATATACTTGTCAAAGATTTAAGAATTTACACATAAGCAAGAAATTTTATTGTTCTTATCTTTAGTTGTGGATCATATTGATAAACAATAAATGCTTATCTTATGTCTCAACCAACTACTGTATATTGATTCAGTCAGGTGCCCCACCGCATATTGCAATTATTATAAATTTTCAATGAGTAATGTAACTCCAATAAACTAATTTAAATCAAGTATTGGACCAAAGGCCTATCACTCTAGCTTTGATGATGATTAACTCATGTAGTTATGTACTAATGACCTTGTGTTTATTAAGTTTCAGATATTCAATCAAGATCTTAATTGGTGTTTAGCTTCAACAAAAAATTCAGAGTCAAGTTTGAAGCTAATACGTGTTGATTTAAGAGCTCAAGCATAAAGATCATATCTAGTACTCAAGAGGAGTCTAACTCAAAAGAATCAAGTTTGGATCAAGTCTATACGGAAAAGAAGATCTTCAAAAAGACTTGAGTCAAGAGTTTGTGAGTTTAGATCTTTTGTATATTATAGATTAGTTTTAATTGCTCAAGCTTATACACACAAAGGTTTTCGTGTTTCGGTTTAAATGAATTAAACCAAATGAGTTTTCTGTTTTAAATTTAACTAGAATACGTTTTTGTTTCATGAATATATTTCATCAAAAATAAGGGTACTTTGGTTTATATATGTATTAGATTTCATCTATATACATTGATGCTTCAAATGTGTTTAGTAAACTTACTTTGATGAGTTGATTTATGAGTTTAAGTTTTGTATTTATAAAAACAAATTTTTATATTGATATATATTGTCAAAAACAAGTCTACATTATTTTATATGTGTATGCAAATGTGTTTGTGAAACTTGTTTTGTATTTATCAGAGTTTTAGAAAAACATGATTTTCTAATTACAAATTTAGTATTTGAAAAATATGTTTTATTTCAAAAAATGTATTTTATATCTGAAAAATAAGTTCACATGTTTGTAATATGTGTTAATTTTTATCACACATATTTGTACTTCATTGTATTTACATGAACTATTTTGTAAAATTTATAGAGATTTATTGATATTTATTTAGATATACAAACATATTTAAAAATATTTATAAATATGATTTTTAGGCTGAGCCGGTCGACCGAAATGCTCATTTGCTTTAATGGTCGCGACGACGTGCACAACTCAAGAGAGTTAGAAATTCAGTAGCCAATCGGTTGACCGCGGCAGAGATCGGCCGACCGACCGGTCGATCGACTAAGTCTGCAGAACTCTCTGGTTTCTCGATCGACCAAGCGGTTGACCGCCGTGAGCTTTGCTCTTTGGAAGTTGGGTGTGGTCGACCGGTAACCCCCAATGGTCAAATTTGACTGTTAGCGGTCGACTGCCCGGTCAACGACCGGCTATTTCTCACATGATTTGACCCCAATGGCCAGTTTTTTTTGGCCATATATATGAGATTTTGGGGAGTTTTCTCTAAAATTTTAAAGAGATTTCAACCAGCTTTCAAGTGACTATTTGATTAAAGTTTTACCTGCACAAAAAATACAGAATTTCAGAACTAAGAATAGAATGTGCAAGTACTTAATGCTACCGTTATAGCAAGTGACTATGCGTATCGTGATCCACAAGAGGGACTAGCGATGGAAGCTTTTTAGTAAGTTCTCTTTTCGGCTACAAAGAATGTTTAAAGTTCTTCTTTTAGTTCCTTAAAGAAGGAGGAGAAAAATGGAGTTAAAGTTAAGTTAGGAAGAAAGTGGTAGATTGAGAAGGTGGAGAAAATAGAAAATGGATATATACAAAGAAATTGAAAAGAGTGATAAAAGAGTTGGGTGTTGATGGTGTTGGTGATCTAAACTAAAGAATTAAAAGAAAGAAAACTAAAAATTACTTACCTCCTTTGGCCCAATACTTACCTTGAATCTATAGCAATGATATTACCTTGAAGTAGAGGCGATCAGCATATAGCCCATAAGAGTTGATTCCCGTCTCTTCCTCATTACATCATCAAGACGATACAAGTATGAAATGATATAGATTGAGACTAAAAATCCATCGTCATGAGCTATCGGTGGCACTCGCAAAGGCAAGGCTCTATCGATGCTATAAGACTCACTTAGATAGCAATTGGTACCAAAAGAAGAAGAACACAAAAACAAAGAAGTACAAAAAAATGTAACTATAGATTCAATGTTGTAACAATAAGAGAAAAGAAGAACAATTTACACGGTGTCACTCTCAGCACAAGCTTCACTCTCATTCTCCTATGAAACTCTGATCTCCTCTGAATTACATAAATGAAAACTAAAAATTACATAAAAAAAAAAACCTACAGTAAAAAGAATGAAAAACTGGCTTAGAATCTATCTCTGCATGGTCCTCTCCCAAACCCTAGCCCTACTTGACTATTTATAGACTAAGGTTTGATTTTTTTACAAATGAGTCCCAAATAATTATAATATTTCAAAGAGAATACATAGATAAATTTTGCACTTCTCATCTTTGTCCACTTTTGCGTTTAAGCCCCTGAACTTTTACAAAATTACGTTTTCACTCGAACCAGCCTCAAACTCCTCCGAATAGACTCTAGATTTCTTTGATGTCAGTTTTAATCGTAGTGGAGTGATTCCATCAGTGCCAAGCCTCCTATCTTTCACTCCTTTTAGCGCGCTTTACAGTCTCGAAAGGATACTTTTGTAATCCAGTCTTCTCCTAACAAATTTGTCTGCAAAATACCACTACAGATACCCGAGTAGCATTATTTATAAATAAATAATAGATAAATATGGGGATGAAAATGTGGTAAAATTATGCTCATTAAATACCCCCACACCTATTTTTTTCTCGTCCTCGAGCAAAACTAATAAAAAGAAAACACAAACAAATAGAAAAATTAAATTATCCTAACTCACTTTGGTAGGAATCACGGTTACACTTAGTACGTACAACAAGCAGTTAAACCCCTAGGTTATCCCTAGAGGACGAGTTTGTCTTGTGAGGGTTTAAGTGGATTACACCCACAAAATCCATAAAGAAAGAGAAACAAAGTGTTAGTATTTTGAAAACACATTTTGAAAGAGAAAATATTTGAAGTATTATTGTAAGAGTTCAAGTAATCTATAAGTTATAAGAAAATTGAATTTTCATTCCTAAACTTAGTCTCTATTCAATTACTTGTTATTCAATAAAAGTAGTCAAACTGTATTTCTCATTAACTCTATTATTTTACCCTAAGTTATATGCACCTTTGTGACCATGAAATTTTGACTCGGGGCTCTTTAACTCTAACTCTTATGCCTTATTTTTTTTAACTTTTTGGTTATATTATTTCTTAGTTCTATTAGGCTTTCTAATCTGCCTATGTAACGAGATTTAATCGGTGACTCCCAAACTAAACGGTCTTAGAGCACCGAGTGAGAAAACACCCCAAGGACTTAAGAACTTGAGCAAATAAGGCCACAAAACTAAGGATTTTATTATATGAACCGCTTTTAGGCGTGAATACTTATACTTTATGAGGTACAAATACCCAGCTTAATCAGAGAATTTTTATTTTTATTTTTTCTTTTTATTTTTTTAATAAGGCATAAGAGTCTTTGTTTTGAACCCTAAGTGTGTAAGTGTATAAAGCATGCATATATCATCAAGGTAAAAATCAATACTAAATTACTTTTTCAAGTTTCTTCCTAACCTTGGAAATCAAACAAATAATCTTATTTTGACCAAGTATAAGAAATCCTAATTATGATTTTCCTATTCCTTAAAATTGACTTAATTTCTAACAATGAATATGTCAAAATATTCTTTCTATTTTCAAAAAGTTTTTAAAAGTAAAGAAAATGTAAAAAAAAAATTATTTTTTTATAAATAATAAAAGAAAAACCTAAGTTATGTTAGAACCCTCCCCCACACCTATCTCATGCATTGTCCTTAATGTATGAATTGATGCATAGATGCATACAAAATAAGAAAGGGAAGAAAAATATTACCTTATGATGGTGGTTCTGGTGGTGGTCTGATTGGGTCAAGCGTTACTACCCAATTAAGATAATGTGGTGGTTCACGGAACCCACATTTATTGACCTCTTTTTTATTTATATATTTACAGTCCTCAATATGAATAGGATCATAAAAGATCCTATCGTGAAACTTACTCCCTCTACATGACTAGTCTTGAAAAATCATCACGGAGTCATCATGGTCTATACCTATGTCCAACAAAAGAATGTGGCTTGGTGGAATGGTTGAATTGGGCTCAAGAATGATAGGTTCAGAAGCCAATACTAACTCAGGAAAATCAACTTTGGGTTCGAGAGTTAGTTTTGTTCAAGAGATGAGTCCAAGTCCAAGAATTGAAATTCACATTATTTTCCCATTAATGAAATGTGATTATCCAAAATTGGTGATTCCATTTCTAGATCTATGGGTATGAGAATAAATATTGGCTCAGAAAATTGGTCCAAATTGGGTAAGAAAATCGGAGTCAACATAGATTCGAAGATGGAAACTGAATCACAAAGTTGGGAATCGAGTTCACATTCATAATCAAGTTCAATCTCATTAAAATAAAAACTTGCCAATTCATCAATGGGTTGATATTCGTCAAGTTCAAGGTTTTGTGGTGAAATTGAATCTTGGTCAAAGTCTTCAAGATACCATGATTCTTGATTTTCCTCAATATGGCTAGAAGTATCTATAATATTCAAAGATTGGGTAGGGAGAGTTTCCTTATTTCTATGCATGTTTTCCAATCTACTAAGTCTTACTTCTATCATATCGAGTGGATCATTTTGGCAAATCTATTTGGAAAAATACAGATTTTGTTTTATGCCAAAATTTTTAAGTTACAAAAATAGTTCAAAATGTTTGTAACATGATTTGATTTTACTCAAACATGTTTGCATATCAAAGTATTATACTGAACTTATTTTTGTAGATTTTTAGAGGATTTATGGATTTTATTTTAAATATAAAACAAGTTTTTAAATCCTGAAACTGTTTTCTGGCTTCTGCGGTCGACCGGGGCCGGTCGACCGAGTCAGGAGTCGGTCGACTGAGTCGGTCGACCGACGTGCACAGAACGTGCATGCCAGTTTTGCTGGAGGGCCGGTCGACCGACCCAGTCGACCGCCAGAGAGCTCTGCTCTCTGGAAAGCCTCGGTCGACCGGCAGAGAGTTCTGCTCTCTGTTCCAGGGCACGGTCGACCGGGCTGGTCGACCGAGGCTCCAACGGTCAGATTTTTGACGTTGGCGGTCGACCGGGTCGGTCGACCGACGGCCGTCTAGGCTGTTGTTTTGCCCCAACGGCTAGTTTTTCCTAGCCTATAGAAGGGGGGCTTATATGGACTGTTTTGTACAAGATTTTTGGAGAGTTTTAAACCTAGTTTTTTCAATCTATTTCAGAAGTTTTCTCCACTAGTTTGAGAGCAAATATTACCAATTCAAAAGGAAGTTTATCAAGAGTGTTTTCAAAAGTGATTCTTGAGTTTTTCACCACAACTTCAATCCTAGTTTTCTCACACACATACTTGAGCTATCCATTGCTATATCATCCTATAGGAGAAGTGTTGTGAGATTGTTTTTAGGTGATCAAAGTGTTGTGATCACCAAAAACTTCATCTTGCTTTGAGGAGGCGGACTCATGTGTTTGCGATTGTTTCGAGTTCTAGTGAGAGCTCTTTGTAGAGGTGTGGCCTCGGCGAGCTAGTAGGCTTGCGGTGTGTTTGTTCTTGCGGGAACGAGTGAAGGGACTAGAAAGTCCAAGGAGTTCAAGTGTGAACTCGCCTTGTAGGTGTTACGGCACCGAGTGATCCGGTGGGATCGATTATAGTGGAAATCCTTCATTGTGTTGAAGGTGGGGACGTAGAGCAAGTGTGCTCGAACCTCGAAACAAATATCCCGTGTTTGCGATTGCTCTCTCTATCTCTTACTTGTTTATATCTTGCATGCTTATATTGCTCTCATATTTATATGCTTGATATATATTTGTGCTCATATTGTATATGTTTGGGGATTGTTTGCTAACACTTATATTCAACCAAGAGAGCCAACGAGGCACCGCAACTCTTATTTAGAGAAATCTTGAGGAGTTAGTCCAGAGCCC
The DNA here is from genome assembly GCA_038442645.1 of Agave tequilana. Taxonomy (NCBI): domain Eukaryota; kingdom Viridiplantae; phylum Streptophyta; class Magnoliopsida; order Asparagales; family Asparagaceae; genus Agave; species Agave tequilana. The sequence goes on from JAVJIF010018560.1 coordinate 11,377, forward strand.
TTCACGGGGAATCCAGCTACACTCTTGTGTTATACTTGGTGTTTAGTTAAGAAGTTTTAGTTTGCATAAATAAGTTTTAATTCCGCATTAATTGACCATTAGATTAGCTAGTCACCTATTCACCCCCCCTCTAGGTGATTACACAAGTCACAGTCACTTCTTATTTGTTTTTTCACATCGCCGTTTTCATAACCTTCTCACCTATCACTTTCAGATTTCTTTTCTTTTTTTCATTCTTTAACAAAGAAGAACTTATTAACACAATACGTGAATAAAAATTGTTAATGCTTCTATCACCTCCTGTCTCTATGAATTCGACCCGTTGAGCTAATGCTATAAAAAAAATATCGAGAGAATATTAGCACGCACACATAATTACACTGATTTCAAAATACATGTTTTCAAGTGCTGGTTTTCGTCCCCGATTAAATTTTGGCGCCGTTGTCGGGGATGGGAATGGTTTTGATTTCACGTTTTTGTTAACATTTTCTTCTCTGTTTTGGTGTCCAGGATAATAATTGCAAAAACTGAATATTGCAGAAAGCTAAGCTTGCTTGCATCTCCCTGCTCAAGAAAGCAGGGAGCTGTTGCTTAAACATTTGCCGTGGAAACTCATAAACGGTCACAGAAATGCAGCACACCTTTGAGATCTCGGTCTTATATTTTGCAGGCTACTTCTAAATTGCATATATCTGTGATTTTGTTATCTAATTTCTGCTTTGATTGCCTACACACTGTAATAAAATAAAGAATTAAAATACGATAATTGGACGCTTTTAAAATGATTTAGACATTTGCATTTAGGTACATGTCAATTTCAATTCCAATATACTGTATTTTGTTCTGTTGTTGTGATTTAGACTGAGGTGTACATATGATATTGCATATAGCATAGGAAAAACACGTGGGTGATTTATCGCTTTGTGTTATATTCTTGTCTATATTGCACACTGGCACGAATTGGACTTTAACCCAACACAAGATAAGGTGGGGATTTCATCACCCTTCCTTAGTCCAAAAATCACCTCCCCACTCATACAACCCAAGCCCTAATAAAAATTGATAGACATTGGCCCTTAGGGACATCTCAGACTCATTAAGAGATTGATCGAGGGTGAAACTTGTTTGAATCATACTCTTGTGAAATCAGTGTCTAAGATTGGGGAATAACAGGTTACGCCTCGAAGATACCGTGGTTTGGCATAATTAAGGCCCGTTACTTACGTACGGATACCTCCCACCATATTTTGCCCCTACCTGGCCGATTAGCTTGTGGTCGGATTCATACAACAAGCTCCCCCGAAAAATCAACTAGTTAGGAGTCGTTTAGGTCTAGGTCAACCTTAATATAAGCTTGATTTTGATTTTTTCTTTTCTTTTTGTTTGTTGCTTGCTTTTACATTTTTGTTTGTGAAATAAAATTCAACAATAATAATTTTTTTCAATCCTAATATGAATCCATATTTCACACCAACCCCATTTGATTCGGATACTTCAAACCCGATATTTTACAATATGAACCAACCAAATACACCGGGTTGGACTTATCCGAATCAATACAACCCATACCCCCAATCTTATGCCAAAATAATTTCAACTCTTCACAGAGTCAATGAGGATTCACCTCCCACGAGTCAAATTTTCAATCTCCTTATCCACCTTTTCCATAATTTTCACAATACTCATTCCTGATTTTGCTTCCTATACTTCTTTTCTGGACCAACCCATTGAAGAAAAATCTGAATTAGAAAAAGTATAGAAGCTGTACAAACCATGCTTGAGTCCCAACAAAAGAATCTCAATTCACCAATTCGCAATATTTCATGATTCATACTCAGTTTCACCTATTCAAAATGAACAATCATCTCCCTGAAAATGAGTATAGAATACTTTCGTGAGTATGAGCTTCAATCTCAAAACATGTTGGACTCACACTCTTCACAAATTTTCTAAAACCAAGATTCCTACACTCTCTTTCTAGAACATCCACTTGAAGAAAAATTATATCTAGAAAAGAGTAAAAAATCTTGCAAGAGTCCGCGCTGTAATTTCAAATATCTTCTTCTCAGTCTATCGATAGGTTGGAAATACAATTGAGTCAATTGGTTACCATTTATAGGAATGAGGAAACTCTCTCTTATTAATCTTTGACCAATCCAGATATCTCTAACTCTATCGATTTGACCCAGGACTCTTATTGTTTTGGAAACCAAGATTCTTACACTACCTTTCTAGAACAACCACTTGAAAAAAAAATCATATCTAGAAAAGAGTATAGAAATCTTACAGAAGTCCGTGCTGTAATTTCAAAAATCTTCTGCTCAGTCTATCATAGGTTGGAGACATAATTGAGCCAATGGTCAACATTTATAGAATAAGGAAACTCTTCTTATCAACCTTTGACCAATTCAGATATCTCTAATTCTATTGATCTGACCCAGGACACTTGTTATTTTAAAAACCAAGATTCAATTTCAGCACACCCATTTGAACTTGACCAAACTCAGACTTTTGAGAATCACATTGATGTAAAATCACCTAGAGGGGGGGTGAATAGGTGTTGGCTAATCTAATGGTCACTTAATGCCGAATGATGCAAATAATGCGGAATCTATGACAAATATGACCAATAAAACTTCTTTTAATTAAACACTTATGTATAACACAAGAGTGTTGCCGAATTCCCTTTGCAGGGCTCTGGACAAGCTCCTCTAGATTCCCCTTGAATGGGTTGAGGTGCCACGTTGGCTCTCTTGGTTGAATACTAGTGTAACAACAATCCCAAGCAAGTATAGCAATTATGAGCACAAGGGAGTATATCAAGCATGTAAATGATAAAAACAATTATTGAATGCAAGATATAAAGAGACAAAGAGAGAGAGAGAGAGAGATAGAGTAAGCAATCGCAAACACAAAGGGTTTGTTTCGAGGTTCGAGCACACTTGCTCTACATCCCCGCCTTCGACACACGAAGGATTTCCACTATGCACGATCCCAACGGATCTCTCCTTGGTGCCGCAACACCTACAAGCCCTCGGACTCCCAAGTCCCGTACACACGCAAGCTTCACAAGCTCGCCGAGGCCGCACCTCAAACCAAAGAGTTCACAACCGAACTCCAACCACCAACGAGCACACTTGCCCGTGTCCTCAAAGAACAAAGATGAAATCTTTGGTGATCTACAACATTTTGATCACCAATTACAAACTCTCACAACACAATCCTATGGATAGATAAGGCAATGGATAGCTCAAGTGTGGTGTGAGAAAAGCAAGGAAAGATCTATGGTGAAAACTCAAAGAATCACTTTTTACACTCTCTTAATAAAAACTCCCTTTTAGATGGGAAGTATTTGCTCTCTATTTTGTGGAGAAAACTTCTGAAATGACTTAGAAAAACTGGCTCAATAAGTCCTCAAAATCTTAGCTTCAAACAATGACAAAACCCCCTTTTATAGAGGTCAGAAAAATCTGACCGTTGGGGTCTGTCAGAGCTGCCGGTCAACCGGCCGGTCGACCGCCAACGGTCAAAAATCCGACCGTTGGAGCTTCCGGTCGACCGCCTGGTCGACCGAAACAAACAGAGAGCAGAACTCTCTGCAGCGGTCGACCGTACGGTCGACGGGACCACTGTGCTGACAACGTGCACAAGGCTGTGCACGTCGGTCGACCGGACGGTCGACCCGACCAAGCTGCGGTCGACCGTCCGGTCGACCGTTTTGGCCTGTCAGCCAGTCCCAGATCTGCTCATAAAAGGGATTTGAAAATAGGTCTTTTAACTTAAATAAAAATCCCATAAATTCTCAATAAATCTACAAAAATAGTTTCAATGTTATACAATGATACACAAACATGCTTGCACAAAATCAAGGCATGTTATAATAGATTTGAACTATTTTTGTAACTTGGAAATATTGGCTCAAAAATAAAAACTGTTTTTCCAGAACATGTTTTTCCAAAATTAGTTTTTCCAAATCTTCATCAAATACAAAAACAAGATATTTGAGTTCATTCTAAAGCATAGTGTGTATGGATATGATCCACTACACAATCATAATGATATATCTATGTTTTTGACATTAAGCTCTAAACTTGGTTATGGTTGAAAAAGAATATACATGATAGAAATACCAAAAACCAAGGTATATATATTTTGTCAAAAGAAAATCTTTTACTAACTAAAAATTCTTTTCTAAACATAAAAATCTTTTATGAAAGCAATCTATCAAGAGTTCTATCAAGAGTGTGTGTGTGATATAACTTGAGCAATCCACCAACTATCTATCCTTTACATTTTAACTAAAACAAAACAAAATCTTATACCTAGACACAAGTCTTCATCTTCTTGAAGTCTTCACTTGAAGGCTTCTCATCTTCTTGACTTGGTCCAAATGCAATCCACCGAGCTCATCTCTAGATGTGTTCTTGATGCATAGGCTCGTGAATCAACCGGTGCTAGCTTCCAACTTGTCTTTAAATCCTTTGTTGAAGCTCCACACCTACTAAGATCTTGATAATGAATCTGTCACTAATTAAACACAAGATCATTAGTAATCATAACTTCATGAGTTGATCATCATCAAAACTAGGGTGATAGGCCTTTGGGCCAACAATCTCCCCCTTTTTGATGATGACAAAACTCATGAGGTTATATATGCATGGATTAAAGTAAAGCTTCAAGGAAGCTCCCCCTTAACTCATGCATAACAATAAATAATAAGATATGACAATAAAGCTCATCAATATGTATGCAAATAATGGAGATGAAACAAAATAAATCTTTTCTCCTATTTGTAAACCAAAAACATATATGCATAAATAACAAGGAAGACAAATACTTCTCCCCCTTAAGCAATGAAAACATGCATATAATCTCAAATACTTCTCCCCCTTTTTGTCACTCATCAACAAAGGGTTCAAAGTAAAGCAAATCAAACAAATTTTACTCTCCTTTTTGTCAAAAGCAAAGAGATCAAGAAGGGGTAATACAAATCAATCAATAAAAATTATATGCGATATACATTCATGAAGAGGAAGACGCTAAGTTAGCTTCCCTACACATATGCATTACATGAAGAAGAGATGACAAGCCCTAACTCACATAACACATATTATGTAATGCATAAGAGGAGATGTGAAGCTCCCCCCTACACACGTATATCATATAAAGAAGAGTTGTCAAGCTCTTCAATTTATAATATACTCAACATGAATCTATATGTAGAAGAGATGTTAAGCTCTCCTTGCATATAGGCAATACAAATTAAAAATTTTGAACTTTTCTTATGAAAACAAATTTTGAAATATCTTAAAATACACAATTTTCTTTTAAGGTACCAAATGTAGAACAATCAAATTTGAATTTTGATACCAATTTTGAAATACAATGCATAAGCTTGAAAATAAATAAGATTTGAAGTAAGCTTAGCATTAACAACTATTGTGCTTTAAATATGTAAATCAATTTTAGTTTAAGCACACAACAAATCATATATATGTATGAAGGAATTATATCAATGGAAAGTGATACATACATATATATAGGAAAGCAAAATATGAGTATATACAACAAGAATCATATTGATACCAAATAAAAATATCCAATGATACCAATAGAAAAGTAAGCTTATCATATACTCTATCATAAAGTCTATCACATGAGGAATTCGAACTAGTTAAATGAAAATGTTTAACAACTAGTACGGAATCCTTCAATCAAGGAATAAATCAAAAGGTTTTTCATGAAATATGCACAAATCACAAGGCACTAAAACACTCTAATCTATAAAGTTCATATCAAAAGAAATGAGTGTACTAGTGTTATGTGGAACATGGCATCATGAAAAGTGGCAATAAAGCTCAATATTCCTTTTTTTTTTTTAAATAGTCACAAATTATCATAAATTTTGAAAACATGAAAATCATTAAAAAAAATTTTATTATTACACCAAATTTATATTTCAAGGTATATGTATATTTTGACAACACAATAAGCATACATACATATCCCTAAAACATAATTGAGTCCATATAAGTAGATTTGCAATAAAGGCAAATGACTCAAAAGGTATACATGTATATCTTAAAGTTTGGCAAAATACACATATACATGAAATGAAAACACATGATCATAATACAAATCCAAACGGCGAATACAAGTTTAAGATTGTAGGGATCATCAAAACTAAGCAATACAAGCACATCTAATGGGTTCAAATAAGCATTCAAGCACAAATATAAATAGATTTATTTGTGGCCCATAACATGTACAAGTATAAATCCTAGTGTTGATAATAACTAACATTTAAACTAATACATGAAGCATCAAATCTTTAGAAAACAAAAGAATTTATCCATATAATTGAAATAAAGTAGGATCATGTGGATAATCTTAGAAGAATAGATAACTAGTTTAAATTGATTTTGAATAACTAGTTAAAAATCCTTCAAGTAACATCAAATCATATTTTTCATAAAACATAACTAGATACACAAAAATTTAATCACTCATGGTCTATAAAGCTCAAAATATTTTTAACAAAAGTGTGAGTGTTAAACGATCATGTAAATAGCATTTTTATGAAAATAGTCAATGGAGCTCATAAGTCACATAAAAAAATGTTTATCAAATAAATACGAAACTTCATTTTTCATCAAAACACTAATCTTCATGGTATATGTATGATTAATCCAATCCTAACAATACACATACATATCCCAAATCTAAAAGAGTCTATTAAAGATGTTTGCATGAAGGCAAGAGACTCACGAGTATACATGTATATTTATTAGATTTGAATTAAGAATATATATACATGAAGTAAAGCATATAAATAAGGCAAAAACATGTATAAAAGTGAATCATCAAAACTAGTTTATACACATGCATATAGTGGGTACAAATGAGCATGAAGTTCAATTATATATGAGTCAATTGTAATTCACCATTTGTATATGTACACATGCAAGTTTTGATAAAATCTACATTTAAAGCATGTAAATACCACATGAAGCACATAAAATCTTAAAACATGAACATGCTATGAATATTATGGATGAACAAGCATGAACATAAAAAATAGGAGTTTAGAAATTGTTACCAAATCCAAAGCTCCAAATATGATGGTCTTTCCCACCAAAACTCCTTGATAGTGATGCATCCAAATGTATGCCCATCAAGTCCATTGCATCCACTACCAAGGCACCAATCCTCTCACGTTTTGTGAGAGCCCTCACCTACATCAAAATCAAAAGGTGGGGGTTTTGGTACCCATACTTTCTTGGGTCCTTTGGGGTTAGCTTTATTGTAAGGATCCCAAATCTTTTATACTTAGCAAAATATAAATGAGGTTTCTTATCAAAATAAAATTTTTGCTAAATGGCCTTTGCGGTCACAATGTGTACATGTGTACACCTTAGTATGCTTATGTGTAGGAGTGTGATCATGTTTTGCAACATAAGCATGATGATGTGGATGTGCATGAACATATGGAGTTTGTTTCTTTGAAAACAAAGACTCAATTTAGTATGATTAAATGCACATGTGCTCAAATTAGAGCTCAAACTATCTATTTTATTTTTCAACATATTTATCTCATTAGTGGTGGCATGTAAAGCATGATGAGATAAAGAATCATTTTTCTTTTCTTTTTAGAAACAAATTCTTTTTCTTTTTCAACAAATTTTCTTTTCAAAGAAATATTTTCATGAAAAAACAACTTCCTTTTGTTTTTCCACAAATCAATTTTATTTTCAAAGTATTGTTTCCTTCACACAAATCATTCAATTTTGACATGAGGGAAACATTCTCATTTTTCAAATCATTGTTTTCTTTTTCTAAGCATGCCATGTTAGATTTAAAAGAGTCTTGTTCTACATGCATGCAAGCAATATTCTTTTTCAAATTTTTATTTTCCTTTTAACCATGTCATATTTTTCAAGCAATAGATGACAAAAAGTAGATAGCTCATCATATGACATGTCCTCATCATCGGAATCGGAATTTACCTCAAGGGGGTTATCCCCTTGGACCATGTAGCACTTGTTGGAGGTGTCGCTTCCAACATCCGAGTCACTCCCCGCATAGCATAGATCTTTTTCGCCGAGGGAGGTGATGATGTTCCATACTACAAAAGCCGATTCAACATTAGAAACCCTATATAAATAATCATCATTTAGGGTTGACTTGATTGCATGAAGGGCTTTTACATTAGCCTCAAAATTCTTACCATCTAAAGAGTATGCATTATTAGTAGTGACAAGATATACATGAATGCCTAAGGCCTTGAGGTACAATGACATCTTAACCTTCCAAATGTTGATGTTAAGAATGTCAAAGGTGGGTGGTGACATGAAGTCCATGGTGTGTGTACAAAATCTTGTGATTAGCCTAAAATGAGGATCTTTAACTCTTAGGTTGTTAGACCCAAATCAAGAGCACTAGCTCTGATACCAATTGTAAAATCACCTAGAGGGGGTGAATAGGTGTTGGCTAATCTAATGGTCACTTAATGCCGAATGATGCAAATAATGCGGAAGCTATGACAAATATGACCAAATAAAACTTCTTTTAATTAAACACTTATGTATAACACAAGAGTGTTGCCGAATTCCCTTTGCAGGGCTCTGGACAAGCTCCTCTAGATTCCCCTTGAATGGGTTGAGGTGCCGCGTTGGCTCTCTTGGTTGAATACTAGTGTTAACAACAATCCCAAGTAAGTATAGCAATTATGAGCACAAGGGAGTATATCAAGCATGTAAATGATAAAACAATTATTGAATGCAAGATATAAAAGAGACAAAGAGAGAGAGAGAGAGAGAGAGAGAGAGAGTAAGCAATCGCAAACACAAAGGGTTTGTTTCGAGGTTCGAGCACACTTGCTCTACATCCCCGCCTTCGACACACGAAGGATTTCCACTATGCACGATCCCAACGGATCTCTCCTTGGTGCCGCAACACCTACAAGCCCTCGGACTCCCAAGTCCCGTACACACGCAAGCTTCACAAGCTCGCCGAGGCCGCACCTCAAACCAAAGAGTTCACAACTGAACTCCAACCACCAACGAGCACACTTGCCCGTTTCCTCAAAGAACAAAGATAAAATCTTTGGTGATCTATAACACTTTGATCACCAATTACAAACTCTCACAACACAATCCTATGGATAGATAAGGCAATGGATAGCTCAAGTGTGGTGTGAGAAAAGCAAGGAAAGATCTATGGTGAAAACTCAAAGAATCACTTTTTACACTCTCTTAATAAAACTCCCTTTTAGATGGGAAGTATTTGCTCTCTATTTTGTGGAGAAAACTTCTGAAATGACTTAGAAAAACTGGCTCAATAAGTCCTCAAAATCTTAGCTTCAAACAATGACAAAACCCCCTTTATAGAGGTCAGAAAAATCTGACCGTTGGGGTCTGTCAGAGCTGCCGGTCGACCGGCCGGTCGACCGCCAACGGTCAAAAATCCGATCGTTGGAGCTTCCGGTCGACGGCTCGGTCGACCGAAATAAACAGAGAGCAGAACTCTCTGCAGCGGTCGACCGTACGGTCGACCGGACCACTGTGCTGACAACGTGCACAAGACTGTGCACGTCGGTCGACCGGACGGTCGACCCGACCAAGCTGCGGTCGACCGTCCGGTCGACCGTTTTGGCCTGTCAGCCAGTCCCAGATCTGCTCATAAAAGGGATTTGAAAATAGGTCTTTTAACTTAAATAAAAATCCCATAAATTCTTAATAAATCTACAAAAATAGTTTCAATGTTATACAATGATACACAAACATGCTTGCACAAAATCAAGGCATGTTATAATAGATTTGAACTATTTTTGTAACTTAGAAATATTGGCTCAAAAATAAAAACTGTTTTTCCAGAACATGTTTTTCCAAAACTAGTTTTTCCAAATCTTCATCAAATACAAAAACAAGATATTTGAGTTCATTCTAAAGCATAGTGTGTATGGATATGATCCACTACACAATCATAATGATATATCTATGTTTTTGACATTAAGCTCTAAACTTGGTTATGGTTGAAAAAGAATATACATGATAGAAATACCAAAAACCAAGGTATATATATTTTGTCAAAAGAAAATCTTTTACTAACTAAAAATTCTTTTCTAAACATAAAAATCTTTTATGAAAGCAATTCTATCAAGAGTTCTATCAAGAGTGTGTGTGTGATATAACTTGAGCAATCCACCAACTATCTATCCTTTACATTTTAACTAAAACAAAACAAAATCTTATACCTAGACACAAGTCTTCATCTTCTTGAAGTCTTCACTTGAAGGCTTCTCATCTTCTTGACTTGGTCCAAATGCAATCCACCGAGCTCATCTCTAGATGTGTTCTTGATGCATAGGCTCGTGAATCAACCGGTGCTAGCTTCCAACTTGTCTTTAAATCCTTTGTTGAAGCTCCACACCTACTAAGATCTTGATAATGAATCTGTCACTAATTAAACACAAGATCATTAGTAATCATAACTTCATGAGTTGATCATCATCAAAACTAGGGTGATAGGCCTTTGGGCCAACAATTGACATGTTGGTGTTGGTCCAAAGGCCCGTCGCTCTAGTTTTGATGATGATTAACTCATGTAGTTATAGTACTAATGATCTTGTGCTTAATTAGTTTCTGATATTTGATCAAGATCTTAGTAGGTGTTTAGCTTCAATAAAGGATTTAAAGTCAAGTTTTGGAGCTAGCACGTGTTGATTAAAGAGCTCACGCATCAAGATCGCATCAAGTACTCAAGAGGAGTCTAGCTCATTGGATCAAGGTTTGGACCAAGTCAAGAAAGAGAAGAAGATTTTCAAGAGAAGACTTGTGTCTAGTTTTATAAGTGTTAAGATTTATTTTAGATAAAATGTAAAGGATAGATTAGTTGGTGGATTTCTCAAGAACATACACACACACACAAAATTTATAGTTATTTTAGAAAATACCGTTTTGATTTTTGAGATTCAGAATATACATGTGTTTTCTTAAAACTTATTCTAGAGCTTATTGTTAAAAACATAGATATTTCATCATATATATATAGTGGATCATATCCATACATACTAAGCTTCAAAAGTATTTAAAATATCTTGTTTTTGTATTTGGAGAAGTTTTGAAAAAATCATTTTTCAATTTGAAGATAGTTTTTGAAAAATACAGATTTTTGTTTAGGCCAAAAATTTCCTTATCACAAAAATAGTTCAAAATGTTTGTAATATGTTTTGATTTTTAATCAAACATGTTTGTATTTCAAAGTATATTAATGAACTTATTTTTGTAAAATTTATGGGATTTTATTGAAGGTAAAAAGTCCATGTTTTAATCCCTAAAAATTTGTGACCTGGCCTTCTGCCACTCGATCGGACGGTCGACCGAGACAGAAGTCGGTCAACTGGCCGGTCGACCGATGTGCACAAACGTGCACAATCACTTTGGCTGGTGGGCTGGTCGACCGACCCGGTCGACCGCCACAGAGCTCTGCTCTCTGGATCTGGCCCCGATCGACCGGCAGAGAGCTTCTACTCTCTGTATCCAGGCCTCGGTCGACCGGACCGTCGACCGGTGGCACAACGGTCGGAAATCCGACCGTTGGCAGTCGACCGGCAGCAGAGTTTTCTGCTGAGTTGGACCCCAACGGCTATATTTTTTAGTCCTATAAATTGGTATTGTTTTGGGCTGTTTTCTACAAGATTTTTGGAGAGTTTTCAAGATAGTTTTTCCTACACTTCTAAGTGTTTATCTCCACTTGTTTTAGAGCCAAATACTTCCATATCAAAAGGAGAGTTTTTTAAGAGTATTTTGTAAAAGAGATTTCTTGAGTTTTTCACCACAAATTCATCCAAGTTTTTCTCACACATACTTGAGCTATCTATTGCTATATCAATCCTATAGGGATCTTTGTTGTGAGAGTGTTTTAGGTGATCAAAGTGTTATGATTACCAACGTGTTCTACTTTGTATTTAAGGAAGCGAACTTGCGGGTTCATGTTGTTTCGAGTTCTTGTAGGAACTTGGTGTAGAGGTGCGACCTCGGCAAGCTAGTGTGCTTGCGTGTGTTGTTCTACCGGGAACAAGAGAGGGACTAGTGAGTCTAACGAGTTCTAGTGTGAACTCGTTGTAGGTGTTGCGACACCGTGTGATCCGGTGGGATCGATTTTAGTTGAAATCCTTCATTGTGTTGAAGGCGGGGACATAGAGCAAGGGTGCTCGAATCTCGAAACAAATCTCTCGTGTTTCCGATTGCTCTCTCTATCTCTCACTTGTGTTTATATCTTGCATACTAACATTACTTATCTCTTTATATGCTTGATATATCTTGTGCTTAATTGTTATATGCTTGGATTGTTTGCTCATACTTGTATTCAACCTAGAGAGCAATAGCGGGACCTCAACTCTTATCTAGAGGAATCTTGATGAGATAGTGTAGAGCCCTTCACCGGGAATTTGGCTACACTCTTGTGTTATACCGATTGAGATTTTACCTGCACACAAAATATAGTATTTCAGATTTAAGAATAGAATGTGCAAGGTACTCAATTCTACCGCTATAGCAAGTGGCTATGCGGGTCGTGATCCACAGGGAAGGACTAGCGATGGAAGCTTGTTCAGTAAGTTCTCTTTTTTTTATTTATAATGATATTTACAATGAAAAAGAGTGAAAGAGATTGGGAATATTGTAGTGTTGGTAATCTAAACTAAAGAAATAAAAGAAAGAAAACTAAAAACTAAAAACATACTTACCTCTTCGGCGTCTGCTTACCTTTGAACCTATCAAAAATGTACCTTTCTTTGAAGGCGAGCGAAGCATGGAATATAAGATCTTCCCCATTCCCGATTTACACTATGAAATAAAAGGGCGAGCTATACTACCATGGCAATGGATGTTCATCTTCATAAACCATCAACGGCACTTGCAAGGAGAAGGCAACTTCGAAGCTCTTGGTTTCATATGGATCCACAAACACAAAAGAGGGAAACAAAAGCAAAACAAGAATAGAAAAAAGAAGAAAACTTCGATTTGATTTTATTAACAATGGAAGAAAAGATTACTTACACCGATGTCACCTCAGTACAAGTTTGATCTCCTTCCTCCATGAAAGTATCCTCTCCTCTCAGTTGCATAAAGAAAATTAAAAATTACAAAAAAGAAAATAAAAAAAAACCTAAGTTACAATCTACAAATTAGAGAGAATCTAAAGAAAAACCCTAAGCTCGTTTCTGTACTTGAGCTTCTGAGATCTGCCTTCTCTGTTGCTCTGCAGGGGTATTTATAGGAGATATAGGAAGTAGAGTCCCAGTACAACTCCTCAACGAAAACGCATCACCAACCGCCTCTGGATTGCTGCGGAAACGGGAAATTTGCCGCGTTTTCACGGCACTATTGTAGCCAAATGCCACGCGTTTTCTTGCGTGGCATCCTCTGGTCCGTCCATCTGGGTAAATGCTTCTGGAAGTTGTGTACCGACTCTTTATTTTGAAAATTCGGGATAACTTGAGAAGCAAGTTACCCTAAATCCAAATCTTTTAAAACGATTTTATTATCTTTGCACTCTTCTCCCCTTATCTATATCCTTGTCCTGCAAGCAATTAGGATTGAGTAGAAGTTTATCCCTTTCCTCTTCTTTTAGTAATTGCAACTTTTGCATTGGCTTGGACATGGGCTTTTGGGCTTCATTTAAGGCTTTTATTTCTTTATCTTTTATTACTCAAGGCCTGCACACAATAAATAATAAAACATTAGTAATAGTACAAAATTATAGGAATAAATATGAAAATGTGATAGTAAATGTAGTGATAAATATGCACTTTTTACTACCTATCACACCCCCACACTTATCTTTTTGCTCGTCCTCGAGTAAAAATCAGAAAGAAAAGAAAAATTAATCTATCATAACTCACTTTCGTACGAATCACGATTGCACTTAGCACGTGCAACAAGCCGTTAAACCTCTAGGTTATCCTAGAGGACGAGTGTTGTCTCGTGAGAGTTTTCAGCGGATTACACCCACAAAATCCATAAAAAGGAAAATATTTGAAATACGTTTGAAGAAACTAAGTAATCTATAAGTTTTTAGGATCATCATTTTTATTCATTCTTAAACTTAATCTTTATATAGTAAATTGTTATCCATTTTAGGTAAGGATCAAAATTGAATTTTTGTATAGTTTTTTTCGTTACCAAAAGTCATATGCATCCTTATGAATGTTTACTAGGAATTCCTTAACTTGGACTCTCATGTCTCTTTATTATTATTTTCTCTTTTTGTTTTTATATTATGTATAACTCATCTAATTTTCTTTCGTGTAAGTATCAAGGCTTCACGAGGCTCTCAAACCTAACTAATTGACTATTAGATGTGTTAGTACATATATAATTAATTTTTCTTAGTTTTCTTAGGCTTTCTAATTCACCCATGTAGCGAACTTAAAGTCGGTGGCTCCCAAACCGGTCAGTTTTAGGGCACCAGGTGAGAAAACACCCCACGGACTTAAGGATTCGAGTGAACTAGGCCACAAAACTAAGGACTTTATTTCATAAAATCACCTTTAGGCGTGAATACTTATGCTTCTTGAGGCACATATATTCAGCTTAATTAGTGAATTTTTTTATTTTATATATATTTATTAGTATTATTTTTTATAGGGCACAAGAGTCTTTGTTTTAGAATCCTAGATGTGTAAGTGTATTAGGTATGCACATTTCATTGAGGTAAAAATTAAGACTAATTACTTATTCAATTTTTTTCTCCTATACCTAAAAATTCAACAATTTATTTATTTTGACCAAGTTTTTAGAAATCCTAATCATGATTTTCCTAATTCTTAAGACTAACTTAGATTTCTTTCAAAAGATAAGTCAAAATATTGTCCCTTTTTTTGAAAATTTTGTTAGTTTCTACCTATGTTAGTATGTTAGTAAAGCCTCCCCCACACTTATCTCATGCATTGTCCTCAATGTATGAATGAATGCATGTATGCATGAAAAAGAAGAAAGGAAAGGCAGATGTTACCTCAAGGTGGTGGTTCCGGTGGTAGTCTAATTGGTCCACGAAATGTGGCCCAATCTACTTTTCGTGGAATTCGGAGGAGCCCACCAGAAATCTTTCTTGTATAACCCACTAAAATGATGTCTGTATGAACATTTTTTAAAAATTTCGCCCCATCAAATTTTCAAATTTCATAATTATTTTCAGAGTCAATTGTGTCAACCGCCTTGTCCCAAAATGGAGTGTGAAAAGATGGAATGATTGACTTGGACGTCAGAAGTACGGGAACGAATACCGACTCAGGAAAATAACTTAAATCAAGTAAGGGTTCAGGAGTCGAGCTTGGTTCAAGAAGTGGGTCCAAATCAAGAAGTTGAAACTCTAGTCCACAATTATTTTCCCACAATGGAATGTGACTTAATATTGGTGATTCAAGTTCAGGAATGATAGGTGTGGGAATCAAAACTGACTCTAAAATATTACCTAAGTCGGGTAACAAAACAGGAGTCAATATTGATTCGAGAATTTGAACTTGATCACAGATTTGAGAATCTAGGTCACATTTCTCATTGAGTTCAATGTCATAAAAATGAGAACTTGCCAATTTATCCATGGGACTTTCAAAATTATAAAATTGGTCAAGTTCAATATGATCATCAAAAATGGGTGATTCAATTTCATGATGAATAGGCACAGGATTCAATGTTGACTCGAGAAAAAGATTGAAATCAGGTGAAGACACCGGAGTCATTATTGAATCAGGAAGTAGAATTGAATAACCAAGTTGAGGGTCAGGATCATAGTCATTCTCAAGTTCTATTTCAGGAAGTGAATAACTTGCCAAACTGTCAATGTCATTTTCAAAATTTGGAGTTTGGGCAAGTTCAAATGATTGTACTGAAATAGAATCTTGTTTTCCAAAGCAACGTGACTCTTCAGCTCTAACAGAATGGTTATCAGAAATGGCCGAACGGTGAGAATGTAAAGTTTGAACCATCATATCTATTTCATGATCACGAGCGATTCTAGCCTGAGTCATGGCTTCAAGCATCTTTTCATAGTCGATTGGTGCATCATTTTGGTGTGATTGGACTTGAAAAGAGCAAGTGTTGTTGGGACAATCGTGATGAAATTGTGAGTCGATCAGATTCTGTGATTGTTGCTTGGACTCACGCATCATCATGTCTAAGATTGATGGTGATTGTTGCTTGAACTCATGCATACTCATCATTTCCAAGATAGATGGTTTTCTATTCTGAATTGGTGGATCTGAGTAGGAATCTTGAAAACATTGTGGACAAGGTGGGTACGGAGGACAAGTTGGTTGAAAATTGGACTCGGGGGAAGCAAAAGCCCATGGACTCTGTGAAGAGTTGAAATTGTTATGGAAATTATGGTCATAAGATGGGGGGCATGGGTTATATTCATTCGGATAAGACCACTCCAGCACACTAGGTTGGTTAAAGTTAGGATGTGCCGGGTTGGTAATGTCCGAAAAAGAGGTTAGTGTGTAATATGGATTAAAATTGGAAAAATTGTTGTTATAAGCCATATCACACAATACAAACAAAAAACAAACAAATAAGCAAAATAGTGATAAAAAATTTCTAAACTAAGTTAGGGTAGACCTATGACCTAGACGACTCCTAACTGGTTAGACTGTCCACGGGAGGTATAATGCAGACTTTGACCACAAGTTAATCAGTCAGGTCAGGGCAAGATTGGTGGGAGGTTTTCCGTCAAAGACGTTCCTTAATTAAATAACCACCAATCTTTGGGCTTTCGGCCCTCAATCCCCTTCCTAGACACTGATTTGGCAAGAGTCAAATTCCAACACCGTTCGCCCTTAGGATAATCTCCTAATTGAGTCCGAGATGTCCCTAGGGCCAACGTCTACTCATTTTTTAGTTAGGCTTGGGTTAGTGAGTGAGGAGATTGTTTGTGGGCTAAGGGAGGGTAATGACTTCCCCACCTTATCTTATTTATAGGACAAGCCCTTAAGTCAATTTGGTGCACGTGTAAAGCAATAGACAAATATTCACTCAAAAGCAGTAAATCAGCCAATGGTGCTTCCTAGTCTATATGCAATGCGAACGTACCTTGTCTCCAGCACTCTTCAACAGAAATTAAAAAAAATTAAATAGACACGTGCCTACATGCAAGAGTCTAATTTTTTTTATTTTTCAACAAATAGGTTACTGTTAATTAATTAGTAGTGTGCAGGGTGATCACAGAGAAAAGTTAATAGAGCAGTGAACAAATCTTTCAATTTGCAATAACCTGCAGAAAACAGAGTGAGTAGTGAACTACACAGGCCGCAGAAACACGGCTATTGCCGCGCAAACGCGGCTCTGTAGTAGGCTCTGCTGCTCTGCCTTCGAGGGCAGAGGCACATAGTTGCTATATGTCCTTTTCTGCTGTTGGTTTTCCTGTTCTCTGATCCTGCAAACAAAAAGAATAAATAAATCAATAATTAGTTTTTTTTTTTAGAGAGAAACTTACCGTCCCTCCCCGGCAACGGCGCCAAAATTTTGATTGAGATTTTACCTGCACACAAAATATAGTATTTCAGATTTAAGAATAGAATGTGCAAGGTACTCAATTCTACCGCTATAGCAAGTGGCTATGCGGGTCGTGATCCACAGGGAGGGACTAGCGATGGAAGCTTGTTTAGTAAGTTCTCTTTTTTTTTATTTATAATGATATTTACAATGAAAAAGAGTGAAAGAGATTGGGAATATTGTAGTGTTGGTAATCTAAACTAAAGAAATAAAAGAAAGAAAACTAAAAACTAAAAACATACTTACCTCTTCGGCGTATGCTTACCTTTGAACCGTATCAACGATGTACCTTTCTTTGAAGGCGAGCGAAGCATGGAATATAAGATCTTCCCCATTCCCGATTTACACTATGAAATAAAAGGGCGAGCTATACTACCATGGCAATGGATGTTCATCTTCATAAACCATCAACGAAACTTGCAAGGAGAAGGCAACTTCGAAGCTCTTGGTTTCATATGGATCTACAAACACAAAAGAGGGAAACAAAAGCAAAACAAGAATAGAAAAAAGAAGCAAACTTCGATTTGATTTATTAACAATGGAAGAAAAGATTACTTACACCGATGTCACCTCAGTACAAGTTTGATCTCTTTCCTCCATGAAAGTATCCTCTCCTCTCAGTTGCATAAAGAAAATTAAAAATTACAAAAAAGAAAATAAAAAAACCTAAGTTACAATCTACAAATTAGAGAGAATCTAAAGAAAAATCCTAAGCTCGTTTCTGTACTTGAGCTTCTGAGATCTGCCTTCTCTGTTGCTCTGCAGGGGTATTTATAGGAGATATAGGAAGTAGAGTCCCAGTACAACTCCTCAACGAAAACGCATCGCCAACCGCCTCTGGATTGCCGCGGAAACGGGAAATTTGCCGCGTTTTCGCGGCACTATTGTAGCCAAATGTCACGCGCTTTCTCGTGTGGCATCCTCTGGTCCGTCCATCTGGGTAAATGCTTCTGCAAGTTGTGTACCGACTCTTTATTTTGAAAATTCGGGATAACTTGGAAGCAAGTTACCCTAAATCCAAATCTTTTAAAACGATTTTATTATCTTTGCACTCTTCTCCCCTTATCTATAGCCTTGTCCTGCAAGCAATTAGGATTGAGTAGAAGTTTATCCCTTTCCTCTTCTTTTAGTAATTGCAATTTTTGCATTGGGCTTGGACATGGGCTTTTGGGCTTCATTTAAGGCTTTTATTTCTTTATTTTTTATTACTCAAGGCCTGCACACAATAAATAATAAAACATTAGTAATAGTGCAAAATTATAGGAATAAATATGAAAATGTGATAGTAAATGTAGTGATAAATATGCACTTTTTACTACCTATCATATACCTTGTGTGTTTTGCATAATAGTTTTTAGTTTGCTTAAATAATTTTAATTCCGCATTAATTCATCATTAGATTAGCTAGTCACCTATTCACCCCTCCTCTAGGTGATTACAAGTAGTATCAGAGCTAGGTACTCTTGATTTAAGTTTAATAACCTGAAGTTAAAGATCCTCATTTTTTTGCTAATCACAATATTTATACACACATGGATTTCATGTCACCTCTATTATTTGATATTCTTAACATCCAAACTTGGAAGGTCAAGATGTCAATGTACCTCAAAGCCCTAGGTATTCATGTTTATTTTGCCACTATTAAAGATTCATATTGTTTAAATGGCAAAAACCTGAGGCTAATGCAAAAGCCCTACATGCTTTAAGATCTACCTTAAATGATGAATATTTATCCAGGGTTGCTAATCTTGATTCGGCTTTTGTAGTATGGAACACTATAGTCTCCCTTGGCGAACAAAAGCAATACTATGCGGGGAGCGACTCGGATGATGGAAGTGATACTTCCAACATATGCTACATGGTCCAAGGGGGTAACCCCCTTGAGGTAAATCCCGAATCCGAGCTTGATGAGGATGTTGACATGTCATATGATGAGCTTGCTACATTTTGTCAACAACTTCTTGAAAAATATGATTTGCTTAAAAAGGACCATAAAAGATTGAAAAATAAATATGAATCCATTTCAAAAGAAAAGGATTCTCTTCAAAATAAATTGGAAAATATTTCTAAAGAAAATGAATCTTTAAAAAAGGAGAATATTTCCTTGTTCCCTAAACTAAATGATATTTGTGAAGGAAATAATTCTTTGAAAAATAAAATAAATTTGGTGGAAAAAGAAAAAGAAATTGCTTTGGAAGAAAACAACTCTTTGAAAAGGAAAATTGTTTCTAAAGAAAAAGAAAATATTTCTAAAAAGAAAAGGATTGTTGATTCTCATACTTGTCATGCTCTTCATGCTACCATTGATAAAAATGAGATTCAATTTTTTAATAATAGAATAAATTGTTTGAGCTCAACTTTGAGCAATTGTGCATTTAATCATAATAGATTGGAAATCTTGTTTCAAAAGAAACAAGCTCCACATGTTCATGCACATCACCCACGGCATACATATGCACACTTTGTACATCATGATCACACTCATTCTCATATGCATGCTAGAGTGTACAAATGTACACATTGCAGCCGCAAAGACCATTTAGCAAAGTTTTGTTTTGATAAGATAAATCATATTAATTTTGCTAATAAAAATGTTTGGGTTCTGAATAATGCTAACCCCCGTGGACCCAAAAGAAAATGGGTACCAAAATCCCCACCACTTGTGTTTGATGTAGGTGTGGGCTCTCACATAACGTGAGAGGGATGGTGCCTTGGTGGTGGATGCATGAGCTAGATGGACATACAATTGATGCACCGCTATCAAGGAAGTTTGGTGGGAGGACCACCATGTTTTGGAGGCTTAGAGAATAGTACACATGGTTGGTAACTATCTCTAAACTCCCATTTAGTTTACATGCTTTTACATAGATAATAGTTTTAGCATGTTTTTGGTTTTGTGCTTCATGTGGTGAATACTTGTTTAAATGTAGTTTTCATTAAAACTTGTGTTTATACTTGTACAAGTAGTGAGCAACATTTGATCCTTACATGTTTGTACCTCATTGCTCATTTGTACTCATTAGATGTACATGTATAACATAGTTTTGATGATTCCCTCATTTACACTTGTTTTCCCTATTTTTTTTATATTTTGCTTCATGTATATGTAATTTTTGTCCCAAAATTAATAAATATACATGTATACCCTTGAGTCACTTGCCTTCATGCAAATTACATTATTAGACTCTTTTGTGTTTGGGATATGTATGCATATTTTTAGCTTTGGATAAAACATACATATACCTTGAAGTTTATTTTTTATGAAAAATGAATTTTCATGATTTTTATATGTTTTTGATGTTTTTGAGCCTTATTGATTATTTCATGAATATGCTATTCATATGATGTTTGTGCACTCATATTTAAATTTATTTACTCATGACTTTGTTTTCATGAGCTTAATAGATTTCGAGTGTTAACTCTTGTATTTAGTATGTTTCATGAGATACATATGATTTAGTTTCATGTTTGAAGGATTTTTAACTAGTTTTTCAAAAAAATTACTTTAAACTAGTTATTTATTCTTCCTCAGTAGTATTTTCAATCTACAACTATTTTCAAATCATATTTTTGAAAACCTCTACCCTTTTAAAGGCGGATGGTTGGGTGACCATGCCTTCTATGCTCTAAATTGAAAATCTTTCTAACATGTGCATGATTAGGGTGGATAGTTATGAGTAATACACTTAAACTTCATGAAAATTCTATTTTTGTATACTCATATATGTTTTCTTATATATGTATGCTTCAAATTTCAAATAATATCAATTTCAATTGGTATTTTCTTTATCATACATATATATGATTTGATTGTGCTTGATTTATAATTTTTAAAAAAATCTATAAGATTTCAATTGGTATCATGTTTCAAAAATCTTCTATTGGTATCTTAAAATTTTATTTATTTACAAGTGGTATCAAAATTTTGTTTTAAGAAATTTCAAGTTTTGCTTTACGCATTATCAAAATTTTGTTAAAAATGTTTTGATATGTATTGCCTATGTGCAAGGGGAGCTTAACATCTCTTCTATATATAGATTCATGTTGAGTGTATCTTATATTGAGGAGCTTGACGTCTCTTCTTTATGTGATACACGTGTGTAGGGGGAGCTTAACATCTCCGCTTATGCATTGTATATCATGCTTTTATGTGAGTTAGGATTTCGTCATCCCTTCTTCATGTAATGCATGTATGCAGGGGGAGCTAACTTCACGTCTCTCTTCTTCATGAACGTATATCGCATATATCTTTATTATTTGATTTGTTTTCACCCCTTTGTTGATGATTTGACAAAAAGGGGGAGAAGTATTTGATTTATATATGCATGTTTATTTCATCTCCTTATTTTATACAAAAATAGGTAGAAGGATTTTGGTTTTGATATATATATATGTTTATGCATATAAGTTTTGTTTATGCAAAAAGGGAAGAAGAATTTGGTGAATTTATGCATGTTTATCTCCTTATTTATGCATATTTGTTTTGTTTAGTTTATGCACTTTATTGAACATCTATTTGTTTATTGTTATGCATGAGTTAAGGGGAGCTTCTATGAACCTTAATTTTAGTCCATGCATATATAACTCCATGAGTTTTGTCATCATCAAAAAGGGGAGATTATTGGCCCAAAGGCCCATTGCTCTAGTTTTGATGATGATTAACTCATGTAGTTATTGTACTAATGATCTTGTGTTTAATTAGTCTAAGATATTTGATCAAAATCTTAGTAGGTGTTTTGCTTCAATAAAGGATTTAAAGTCAAGTTTTGAAGCTAGCACGTATTGATTCAAGAGCTCACGCATCAATATCGCATCAAGTACTCAAGAGGAGTCTAGCTCATTGGATCAAGGTTTGGACCAAGTCAAGAAGAAGATTTTCAAGAGAAGATTTTCAAGAGAAGACATGTGTCTAGTTTTGTAAGTGTTAAGATTTGCTTTAGATAAAATGTAAAGGATAGATTAGTTGGTGGATTGCTCTAGTATACACACATACACACAAAATTTATAGTTGTTTTAGAAAATACCATTTTGATTTTTGAGATTCAAAATATACATGTATTTTCTCAAAACTTATTCTAGAGATTATTGTCAAAAAGGTAGATATTTCATCGTATATGTGTAGTGGATCATATTCATACACATTAAGCTTCAAAAGTGTTTAAAATATCTTGTTTTTGTATTTGCAGAAGTTTTGAAAAAATCATTTTTCAATTTGCAGATAGTTTTTGAAAAATACAGATTTTTGTTTAAGCCAAAATTTCCTTATCACAAAAATAGTTCAAAATGTTTGTAATATGTTTTGATTTTTAATCAAACATATTTGTATTTCAAAGTATATTAATGAACTTATTTTTGTAGAATTTATGAGAATTTATGAGATTTTATTGAAGGTAAAAAGACCATGTTTTAATCCCTAAAAATTTGTGACCTGGCCTTCTGCCGGTCGACCGGACGGTCTACCGAGACAGAAGTCAGTCGACCGGTCCGGTCGACCGATGTGCACAAACGTGCACAACCACTTTGGCTGGTGGGCCGGTCGACCGACCCGGTCGACTGCAAGAGAGCTCTGCTCTCTGGATCTGGCCCCGGTCGACTGGGCGGTTGACCGGCAGAGAGCTTCTGCTCTCTGTATCTAGGCCTCGGTGGACCGGTGGCATAACGGTCGGAAATCCGACCATTGGCGGTCGACCGATAGCAAAGTTTTCTGCTGAGTTGGACCCCAACGGGTATATTTTTTAGGCCTATAAATTGGGGTTGTTTTCTATAAGATTTTTGGAGAGTTTTCAAGATAGTTTTTCCTACACTTCTAAGTTTTATCTCCACTTGTTTTAAAGCCAAATACTTTCATATCAAAAGGAGAGTTTTTCAAGAGTGTTTTGTAAAAGAGATTTCTTGAGTTTTTCACCACAAATCCATCTAAGTTTTTCTCACACATACTTGAGCCATCCATTGCTATATCAATCCTATAGGGATCTTTGTTGTGAGAGTGTTTTAGGTGATCAAAGTGTTGTGGTCACCAAAGTGTTCTACTTTGTATTTGAGGAGGTGAACTTGCGGATTCGTGTTGTTTCGAGGTCTAGTAGGAGCTCGATGTAGAGGTGCGGCCTTGGCAAGCTAGTGTGCTTGCGTGTGTTGTTCTTGCGGGAACAAGAGAGGGACTAGTGAGTCCAAGGAGTTCTAGTGTGAACTCGTTGTAGGTGTTGTGGCACCAAGTGATCCGATGGGATCGATTTTAGTGAAATTCCTTCATAGTGTTGAAGGCGGGGATGTAGAACAAGGGTGCTCGAACCTCGAAATAAATCTCCCGTGTTTGCGATTGCTCTCTCTATCTTTCACTTGTGTTTATATCTTGCATACTAACATTGCTTATCTCTTTATATGCTTGATTATCTTGTTCTTAATTGTTATATGCTTGGGATTGTTTGCTCACACTTGTATTCAACCAAGGGAGTCATAGCGGCACCTCAACTCTTATCTAGAGGAACTTGAGGAGATAGTCCAGAGCCATTTACCGAAAATTCGGCTACACTCTTGTGTTATACCTGGTGTGTTTTGCATAATAGATTTTTGTTTGCTTAAATAATTTTAATTCCGCATTAATTCATCATTAGATTAGCTAATCACCTATTCACCCCCCATTAGGTGATTGCAATTGGCAAATTATCCTTTTCTTGAAATTGAACTTAAGCATGAATATGAACCTGAATCTCAACTTGGTAATTCAATTCCACTTCCTGATTCAAAAATGACTCATATGTCCTTATCTGATGCCAATCCTTTACCCAAGTCAGTATTGGATCCTGTGCCAGTCCATCGTGAAATTGAATCACCAATCTTTTATGATCATCAAATTGAACTTAACTAATTTCATACTTTTGAAAGTCCTGTTGACAAATTGGCAAGTTCTCATTTTTATGAAATTGAACTTAATGAGGAATGTGACCTAGATTCTCAAATTTATGATTCAGTTCAAATTTTTGAATCAATATTGACTCCTGTTTTGTTACCCGATTTGAGCAACATTTTAGAGTCCATTTTGATTCCCATACCTGTCATCCTGAATTTGAATCACCAAAAAGTCACATTTCATTGTGGGAAAATGAATGTCGACCAGAATTTCAACTTCTTGATTGTTGGAACTTGCTTTTGATGATACATTTGTGAAGCCATTTCATTGGAGCTCTATCTCACAAGCCTATACAAGAGTTCTACATGCTTAAGTCTTTCCAAAGAGAGTGGCTATGGGTGTGTATTGTAATATTTATTAGAATGTTAAAAGCCTTGAAACACACATACACATCATTAGTCTATTAGTAGACTTGACCCTTCCTATTAGTAGACTTGACCACCTATTAGTAGACTTGACCCTTCCTATTAGTAGACTTGACCACCTATTAGTAGACTTGACCCTTGCTATTAGCAGACTTGACCTTTCCTATTAGCAGACTAATAGGGTTGTTAGTCGACTTATCAAAATGACTAGTCGACTAATACATGTTGTAGTCGACTTATAATTCCTGCTGGTCGACTAATTATACTTTCCAGAAAGTTGCATATCTGTTTCAGTCTTATGTAGTCGACTTATACCCAAGATTAGTCGACTAACCCAGTGAAATTTGCCTACCCTAGTCGACTAACCCCAAATCTCAAGTCGACTAATGGCAGTTTCTGACTGTTGGACAGTTTCTATTTTCTGGTGTTTTATTAAACGTTATCCAACGTTTAAATATTTAAAATGGACCTGATAACTACCCTAACTAACCATAGAGTTCAGCTATAAATAGGGTTGTTATCTTAGGCTTCAAACACCAATTCAAATCAATAGTTTTTCTGACAAAAACTCTGCCAAAATTCTGGTTCTCTGAAAACTGTTTTTTCACTTTCTGTTTCTTCACCAATTCCTACTCTTTTGTGAAGATTTCTGAAAGTCAACCTATAATAGCCCTTGTCCACGATCACATACTGATTCAAGGCTTATAGGAAAGTTTGTAATCACTCAAAGGAAGCATTGTACAAGTGCGTCTTCTTGGTGTAGAAGAGAAGTTGTACAAGGTGTTGTGGTCTTCTTGATTGTAAGAAGAGTTGTATACATTTGGCAAAGGGGATTTGTCAAGTGGGATATAAGGTGTTGATTTTGGGTGTACAAAGTTAAAAGATAAAGAAAAATCTCAAGCGGGTGGCTTGGGGACTGGATGTAGGTCATGAGGACCGAACCAGGATAAATCGCTTGTGTTTGCGTTTGCTTAACTTTTTCTGTGATTTATTTCCTTTTCTTGCAAGTACTTTATTTATTTAACGCTAATATCTTGTGTGAGTGTTGACATTGTATTTTAGATCCACAATTGGCATCATCACGGGACCAACAATTGGTATCAGAGCCCTGCATACCTAGTCAACAATCTACAAGGATGGCAACGGAGTTTCCTTTATCACAATTCAAAAAAGGACATTCTACACAACGTCCACTGCTATTCGATGGATCGAACTACAACTGCTGGAAGTGTAGAATGAATATCTACTTGCAATCGATCAACTACGAACTATGGAACATAGTAGAAGCAGCGTACACCAAACCGACTACCAACTACAACGCTTGGAGTGATGATCAAAAGAAGAATGTGAACCTTGATGCTAAAGCGATGAATGTGAACCTTGATTCTAAAATTTCTATTCTTGTCTACAGGTTTGAACTTTTCAAAATGAAGGAGAATGAAACCATCTCAGAAATGGTTACAAGGTTCACCGACATAACCAATTCTTTAGCATCCCTTGGGAAGGAATACACCCAAGTCGAAAAAGTTCGCAAGATTCTTCGTGCACTCACTTCAGATTGGGAGAAGAAGATAACTGCAATCGAAGAAGCGAATGATCTCTCAACAATATCGTTAGAAAACCTTATTGGTAATCTAATGACCTATGAAGTGCAACTCGAAGATAGAAAGAAGGATGAACAACAATCTCTCTTAAAGAAGAAAGAACTTGCCTTCCATGCATCCTCAGACACAGACAATTCAGATAACGATGAAGAGGATATGGCAATGCTTTCAAGAAAATTCAGAAAGTTCTTGAAGTAAGGTAAGTTTAAATGTTTTAATTGCAATAAAACAGGTCATATAAGGAAGGATTGCCTATTGCTCAAAATTAAGGTAAATTCTAGAGCAAAAAGTTCAGAAAGAAGAAAGACTACCAAGCTTCATGGGAAAATAGTGATTCCTCTTCCTCTGACGAAGAAAAAGCCACTGAACATGCCAACATCTGTTACATGGCTCTAGAAGAAGATGAGGTACAATTTTATAAACTCTTAAATGCATTTCAAGAATTATACAATGATCTTAAGAATAAAAAGATAAAGAATAAAGTTTTGTCAAAAGAAAATGAAAAACTTATCAAAGAAAATTTTGTTATGCCTCTCAAATTTCTTCTATAAATTTTCAAAAAGATGATTTTGAAAAAGTAATATCATCATTGAAAAAAGATAATGAGAATTTATTACAAAATAATGTTTTATTGAAAAGAGAAACTATGTCTTTAAATGAAAGAATTTCTGTTTTAGATAAAGACATGTTAATTTTCAAAATGAAGTATGAAGAGATTTTGAAAAATGTGACTAAATTTAATCACGGAAAAGCAAAGTTGAATGATTTGTTATCATATCAAAAGATGTCACATAATCATTATGGTCTTGGATTTTTTGAAAAATCTACATATGTTAGTAATCCATATAATTCTTTTGTGAAAAAAAACTGATATTATTTCAAAAAGAATTAAGAACAAGCTCAAATGGATTCCTAAAAACTTAAGCATTGTTGATAAAAATACTTATATTGCATCATACATACATGATATATGTAATTCATGCAATTATGTGTATACTAACAGATGGAAACCAAATTCAAATTGGGTTTGGTCTCCTAAAGGTTAATGCTTTGATCTTATTATTGGTACCATTCTAATGTTTATCTTTCAGGTACCATATAAGAAGTTTGATAAGAAAAATATTTTTAGAACATTTATCATATATATATATATATATATATATAATATATATATATATTATATATATATATATATATATATATATATATATATATATATATATATATGTTATGATATATTTTTTGCAGAAGGAGAACACATGTTTTTCTATATCTATTATAACCTTTTCTACAGGGGGAGAACATATTTTCTGCAGGGGGAGAACATATAATATATTCTCTGCAGGGGGAGTATTCGTGCACACAAAGTGTCATCATCAAAAAGGAGGAGAATGTTGGAACTTGCTTTTGATGATACATTTGTGAAGCCAATTCATTGGAGCTCTATCCCACAAGCCTATACAAGAGTTTTACATGCTCAAATCTTTCCAAAGAGAGTGGATATGGATGTGTATTGTAATATTTATTAGAATGTTAAAAGCCTTGAAACACACATACACATCATTAGTCTATTAGTAGACTTGACCCTTCCTATTAGTAGACTTGACCACCTATTAGTAGACTTGACCCTTGCTATTAGCAGACTTGACCCTTCCTATTAGCAGACTAATAGGGTTGTTAGTCAACTTATCAAAATGACTAGTCGACTAATACATGTTGTAGTCGACTTATAACTCCTGCTGGTCGATTAATTATAGTTTCTAGAAACTTGCATATCTGTTTCAGTCTTATGTAGTCGACTTATACCCAAGATTAGTTGACTAACCCAGTGAAATTTGCCTACCCTAGTCGACTAACCCCATATCTCAAGTCGACTAATGGCAGTTTCTGACTGTTGGACAGTTTCTGTTTTCTGGTGTTTTATCTAACGTTATCCAACGTTTAAATATTCAAAATGGACCTGATAATTACCCTAACTAACTATAGAGTTCAGCTATAAATAGGGTTGTTATCTTAGGCTTCAAACACCAATTCAAATCAATAGTTTTTCTGACCAAAACTCTGCCAAAATTCTGGTTCTCTGAAAACTATTTTTCTACTTTCTGTTTCTTCACCAATTCCTACTCTTTTGTGAAGATTTCTGAAAGTCAACCTATAATAGCCCTTGTCCACGATCACATACTGAGTCAAGACTTATAGGAAAGTTTATAATCACTCAAAGGAAGCATTGTACAAGAGCGTCTTCTTGGTGTAGAAGAGAAGTTGTACAAGGTGTTGTGGTCTTCTTGGTTGTAAGAAGAGTTGTATACATTTGGCAAAGGAAATTTGTCAAATGAGATACAAGGTGTTGATTTTGGGTATACAAAGTCAAAGGATAAATGAAAATCTCAAGCGGGTGGCTTGGGGACTGGATGTAGGTCACGAGAACCGAACCAGGATAAATCACTTGTGTTTGCGTTTGCTTAACTTTTTCTGTGATTTATTTCTTTTTCTTGCAAGTACTTTATTTATTTAACGCTAATATCTTGTGTGAGTGTTGACATTGTATTTTAGATCCACAATTGGCATCATCACAGGACCAACATTGATTTGGACCCGATTCCTAAACCAATTTTGACTCCTAAACCTTTACTTGATTTAAGTCAAATTTCTGAGTCAGCAGTAGTTCCTGTACTTCCTGAGTCCAAATCAATCATTCCATTTTTTTCATACTCCATTTTAGGACAAATGTGCTGAAAATAATGACTCTGAAATTATTTTAAAATTTGAAAATTAGATGGGATAAAATTTCTAATAAAAATCATTCATGTGCACATCATTTTAATGGGTTGTATTATAGAGATTTCTGGTGGGTTGCTCTGAACTCCACGCAAATTGGATTGGGCTGCATTTCATGGACCAATCAGACCGCCACCGAAATCACCACCTTGAGGTGATTTTTCTCTCCCTCTCTATTTGTTTCGTGCATACATACATTCACGATACATTGAGGACAATGCATGAGATAAGTGTGGAGGAGTGACTTACATATATTTTGTATTCTTTTCATTACACTCCTACATTTATCGTGTAATAAATCTGCTAATTTCCTTATCTTAAATATCTATTTTACAGAAGATAATAATGAAGAGAAAGAGGATTAAACTAAATAAATACCAGTTAAAATCGGATTTACTGGATCTATTTGGTTAGCTGAGGATGATCCCAGATCTAATTAGAACAAATCAAGGATTGGGGCAAATGTTCAGCTGAAGATCAAAGCAAATCAGAAAGATAACACCAAATGGAAACCGATAAAATTCAGATTTTTATAAATCCATTTTGGTTAGCTAAAGATCAACCGAGGATAATATAAATTACAGAGAGATAAATGGATAGAGAGAAAATCAACGGATGAGATGAAACAAGTTTGACTCAGATTCTTACTGGATACATTTTAGTATTTGAATCATAACTTTCGCTACCGAATCTTAAATCTGATGATTCAAGATGATCCAGAAAGCAGACTTACAGGGCTACAATGCTTATGTTGATCACTATTTCTAATTCTTTCATTTGATAAGTAATATTCAGCAATCAACACGCCAACAAACTGTAGATCAGAACTGAATATTCACATCAAATCAAGTTTGGAGATAAGGGGAGGATTCAAATTTAGAAATAACCAGCTTTTCCTATCTTCATACTCCTCTAACCTCTGCATTTCTTCTATAAATACCTGCTATCTCAAAGGCAAAAGGGAACGACCTAGCAGAGATAGATTTTAGGCCAGTTTTTCATTCTTTTTAGTGTAAGTTTTTATTTTCTTTTTATGTAATTTTTATTTCTTTGTAAGAATAGGTTAGACTGAGATTCATGTAAATAAGAGAGAGAGTCTTATGTTGAGAGTGACATCAATGTACCCTCCTCCTTTCTTCCATCGTTTCTGCAAGCAATAAAAGGTAACTTTTTTTATGTTCATCTTTGCTTTTGTTTTCTTCTTCTTCTTTCTACTTTTCCTCTTTTGGTTATGATGAGCATCCAAGTGAATCTAGAAGCATTAGTATAGCCATGTTTGT
Source organism: Agave tequilana (assembly GCA_038442645.1). Taxonomy (NCBI): domain Eukaryota; kingdom Viridiplantae; phylum Streptophyta; class Magnoliopsida; order Asparagales; family Asparagaceae; genus Agave; species Agave tequilana. Next base: position 41,866 of record JAVJIF010018560.1, read on the forward strand.
GTGAGTGCCACCGATATTTCATGATGATGTTCTCCTCCTCAAGATTCCATATCATTTCATTCTTGTTCATCTTGATGATGTAATGCGAATGGGAACTGAGCTCGATCTTATGGGTTATGCGTTGATCGCCTCTGAAGTAAGGTAAAACAAGCAAGGGTTCCAGGTAAGTCATCAACCAAAGGAGGTAAGTTTTTCTTTTAGGTTTTCTTTTCTTTAAATTTTAGTGTAAATTACCAACACCACAATCTTCCAAATTTCTTTCACTCTTTTTCATTTCTTTGTACATATCCACTTCCATTTCTCCACCTTCTCTATCTACCTCTTTCTTCTAACTTAACTTTAACTCCATTTTTCTCTTTTCTTTTTAAGAACTAAAAGAAGAATTTTAACTATTCTTTGTAGCATAAAAGAGAATTTATTAAAAAGCTTCCATCGCTAGTCCCTCCTTGTGGATCACCACCCGCATAGACACTTGCTATTGCGGTAGTATTGGGTACTTGCACATTTTATTCTTGTAGTTCTGAAATTCTGTATTCTTGTGTGCAGGTAGAACCTCAATCAAATTTTGGCGCCGTTGCAGGGAGGGACGGTAAGTAATTCTCATTAAAGTTTACATTTTTGGTTAACCTTCTTCTTAGTTTTTGGTGTACAGATTTAACAATAAGGAACTTTTGCTGCAGTAGACATATAAGTGGCCTTGGACTCTGCTCAAGAAAGCAGAGCCAAGAAACCCTCAGATTTTCTACATTCCTATGGTAACCTGAGTGAAGTACTAACCTGTATTTTCTGCAGGTTAGCTGAATTGTAAAGTTTAATATTTGTAGCTATTAATTTCCTTGTTTGTCTCACTGTACTTCCTTTCTAACCACAACAGTAAAATGATGTTTGTTAAATGCTAAAAATGGTTTAGACTTTGCATTTAGGCACGTGTCTAATTCGTTTACATTTTACATTACTATTGGAGAGTGCTGGAGTAAAAGGTACGTTTGCATGGCATATAGTTTAGGAAACATTCTTGAGTGATTATTTGCTTGTTGGATGTTACTTTTCTTTATCCTGCACACTTTGCATAATCAATCTTAAGGACTTATCCTATAAACAAGATAAGGTGGGGAAGTCATTACCCTCCCTTAACCCACAAACAATCTCCTCACTCACTAACCCAAGCCTAACTAAAAATGAGTAAACGTTGGCCCTAGGGACATCTCGGACTCAATTAGGAGATTATCCTAAGGGGGAATGTGTTAGAATTTGACTCCTGCTAAATCAGTGTCTAAGGAAAGGGATTGAGAGGCGAAACCCCGAAGGCTAGTGGTTTGGCTTAATTAGGCCCATCGCTTTTGCGCAAATACCTCCCACCAATCTGGCCCAGACCTAGCTGATTAGCTTGTGGTCAAAGTCTGCATTATATCTCCCTTGAACAGTCTAACCAGTTAAGAGTCATCTAGGTCAAAGGTCTACCCTAACTTAGTTTAGAATTTTTTTCTTTGTTTGCTTATTTGTTTGTATTTTATTGTGTGATATGGCTTATAACAATAATTTTTCCAATTTTAATAGTAATCCATATTACACCTCTTTTTGGATATTAGCAATCCGGCATATCATAACTTTAACCAACCTAGTGTGCCGGATTGGTCTTATCCGAATCAATATAACCCATGCCCCCAATCTTATAACCATAGTTTTCAAAATAATTTCAACTCTTCACAGAGTCAATGGGGATTCACCTCCCCCAAGTACAATTTTCAACCAACTTGTCCTCCTTATCCACCTTGTCCACAATATTTCCAAGATTCATACTCAGTTTCACTAGTCCAAAATAGAAAACCATCAATTTTGAAAATGAGTATGCGTGAGTCCAAACAACAATCACAAAATCTGATGGACTCACAATTTCACCACAAATTTCAAAACAACACTTCATCTTTTAAAGTCCAATCGCAACAAAATGATGAACCAATCAACTATGAAAAGATGCTTGAAGCCATGACTCAGGCTCAAAACGCTCGTAATCATGACATAGATATGATGGTCCAAACTTTACGTTCTCACCGTTTGACCATTTCTGATGTCCCTAACCATTCTGTTAGAGCCAAAGAGTCATGTTGTTTTGAAAAAAAGGTTCCATTTCAGCATAATCATTTGAACTTGCCCAAACTCCAAATTTTGAAAATGACATTGATAGTTTGGCAAGTTATCCCTTTCCTGAAATTGAACTTGAGAATGAATATGATCCTGAACCTCAACTTAGTGATTCAATTCTACTTCCTGATTCAATAATGACTTCGGTATCTTCACCTGATTTCAATCTTTTTCCCGAGTCAACATTGGATCCTGTGCCAATTCATCATGAAATTGAATCACCCATCTTTGATGATCATTATATTGAACTTGACCAATTTCATACTTTTGAAAGTCCCATTGACAAATTGGCAAGTTCTCATTTTTATGAAATTGAACTCAATGAGAAATGTGACCTAGATTCTCAAATTTGTGATCCAGTTTAAATTTTCGAATCATATTGACTCCTGTTTTGTTACCCGACTTGAGTAATATTTTAGAGTCAGTTTTGATTCCCACACCTGTCATTCTTGAACTTGAATCACCAATATTAAGTCACATTCCATTGTGGAGAAATGAATGTGGACTTGAGTTTCAATTTCTTGATTTGGACCCACTTCCTGAACCGATCTCGACTCCTGAACCTTTACTTGACTTAAGTCACTTTCTTGAGTCGGTATTAGCTCCCATACTTCTTAAGTCTAAGTCAATCATTCCATCTTTTCACACTCCATTTTGGGACAAGGCGGTTGACAAAATTAACTTCGAAATTAATTATGAAATTTGAAAATTAGATGGGGTTAAAATTTTAATATAAACCATTCATATATACATTATTTTTGTGGGTTATATAAGAGAGATTTCTGGTGCGTTCCTCTGAACTCCACGAAAATTCGATTGGGCCGCATTTCGTGGACCAATCAGACCACCACCGGAACCACCACCTTAAGGTAATATTTCCCTTCCCTTTCTTCTTTTTCATGCATCTATGCATTAATTCATACATTGAGGACAATGCATGAGATAGGTGTGGGGGAGGGTCTAACATAACTTAGGTTTTTTTTCTTTTTATAAAAAAAGAAAATAAAAAAATTATTAACATTTTCTTTACTTTTAAAAACTTTTTGAAAATATATTTTGACATATTTTTGTAAGAAATTAAGTCAATTTTAAGGAATAGGAGAATCATAATTAGGATTTCTTATACTTGGTCAAAATAAGATTATTTGTTTGATTTCTAAGGATAGGAAGATGTAAGTCACCTAGAGGGGGGGTGAATAGGTGATGGCTAATCTAATGGTCACTTAATGGTGAATGATGCAAATAATGCGGAAGCTAAAAGCAATAATGACCAATTTAAAACTTTTACACTAAACACCACGTATAACACAAGAGTGTTGCCGAATTCCCCGTGAAGGGCTCTGGACAAACTCCTCTAGATTCCCCTTGAATGGGTTGAGGTGCCGCGTTGGCTCTCTTGGTTGAATACAAGTGTTAGTTTACAATCCCAAGCAAGTATATCAATTTAAGCACAATGTATATCAAGCATGTAAATGAAATCACAATAATAGCATGCAAGATATAAAAGAGACAAAGAGAGAGAGAGGGAGAGAGAGTAAGCAATCGCAAACACAAGGGTATGTTTCGAGGTTCGAGCACACTTGCTCTACATCCCCGCCTTCGACACACGAAGGATTTCCACTATGCAAGATCCCAATGGATCTCTCCTCGGTGCCGCAACACCTACAAGCCCTCGGACTCTCTAGTCCCGTACACACTGCAAGCCCACCGGCTCGCCGAGGCCGCACCTCAAACAACCGAGTCCGCACCCGAACTCAAAACAACGACGAGCACACTTGCCTGTCTCCTCAAAGAACAAAGAAAAGATCTTTGGTGATCACAACACTTTGATCACCTAAAGCACTCTCACTACAACACACCTATAGGATGTATAATCAATGGATAGCTCAAGTGTGGTGTGAGAAAACAAGGATGTGAAAGGTGGAGGAAAACTCAAAGACTTTCTTTTAAACACTCTTGATAAAACTTCCCTTTAGATAGGAAATATTTGCTCTCTATTTTGTGGAGAAAACTCTTCTAAAAGTCTGGGAAAAACTGGCTCTAAGAGACTCCTAAATCTTGTTGCAAAACAATGACAAGACCCCCCAATTTATAGGCCAGAAAAATATAGCCGTTGGGATCTATCAGTACTGCCGATCGACCGGCCGGTCGATCGCCAACGGTCGGATTTCTGACCGTTGGAGCTACGGTCGACCGGTGCGGTCGACCGAACTTTCCAGAGAGCACTGCTCTCTGGAGCGGTCGACCGGCACGGTCGACCGTCCAACAGTACACACAGGCGTGCACGTCTGTGCACGTCGGTCGACCAGCCCGGTTGACCGACTTCAGGTATAGTCGACTAGTTAGGTCGACTAGTCGACTTGGCTGAAGCCTGAAACAGTTTTCTGGGATTTAAAACATGGTCTTTTTGGCTTAAATAAAATCCCATAAAATACATAAAAATCTACAAAAATAGTTTAACCAATATACTTGATAAACAAACATGCTTGCACAAAATCAAGGCATGTTATAAAAGTTTGGACTATTTTTGTAATATGGAAATATTTGGCTCAAGATAAAAAAATGTTTTTCCAAAACAATATTTTCCAAATCTTCATCAAATACAAAACAAGATATACTTTTAAGGCATAGTGTGTATGGATATGATCCACTACACAATCATAATGAAATATCTATGTTTTTGTCATAAAGCTCTAAACTTGGTTTTGGTTAAAAGATAAGTATATGAGAAACACCAAAAACCAAACTTATATTTTTCAAAAAGAAAAATCTTTTCTAAACTAAAAAATCTTTTATGAAGAGACAATAAAATCAAGAGAGTGTGTGCATGGTATACTTGAGCAATCCACCAACTATCTATCCTTTACATTTTTAACTAAAACAAAAACTAAATCTTATACCTAGACACAAGTCTTCATCTTCTTGAAGTCTTCACTTGAAGGCTTCTCATCTTCTTGACTTGGTCCAAGCTTGATCCAAAAGCTCCTTGGATCACACCGTGCTAGCTCCAAATCTTGATATTTTGTCCTTTGTTGAGCTATGCACCTACTAAGATCTTGATAATGAATCTGTCACTAATTAAACACAAGATCATTAGTAAATATAACTTCATGAGTTGATCATCATCAAAACTAGGGTGATAGACCTTTGGGCCAACAATCTCCCCCTTTTTGATGATGACAAAACTCATGGAGTTATATATGCATGGATTAAAGTAAAACTTCAAAGAAGCTCCCCCTTAACTCATGCATATCCATAAATAATAAGATATGGAAATGAAGCACATGAATATGTATGCAAATGTATGGAGATAAAACAAAATAAATTTTTTCTCCTATTTGCAAAACAAAAACATATATGCATAAATAACAAGGAAGACAAATACTACTCCCCCTTAAGCAATGAAAACATGCATATATACTCAAATACTTCTCCCCCTTTTTGTCAATCATCAACAAAGGGTTCAAAGTAAAATCAAATCAAACAAATTTTTCTCCCTTTTTTTGTCAAAAACAAAAAGATCAAGAAGGAGTAATACAAATCAATCAATAAAGATTTATATGCGATATACATTCATGAAGAGGAAGACGCTAAGTTAGCTTCCCTACACATATGCATTACATGAAGAAGGGATGACAAGCCCTAATTCACATAACACATATTATGTAATGCATAAGAGGAGATGTGAAGCTCCCCCTACACACGTATATCATATAAAGAAGAGTTGTCAAGCTCCTCAATTTATAATATACTCAACATGAATCCATATGTAAGAGAGATGTTAAGCTCTCCTTGCATATAGGAAATACAAATCAAACATTTTGAATTTTTCTTTAAAATTTTTGAACTTACTTAATAAAACACATTTTGAGATATCAAATCAACATATTTTTTTATTTTGATATCAATAGTAAACATATGAAATTTTTTTTTTATTTTTCATCATAAACTTTGTGTTTTTAAAAATGTGAGCCAATTGTGAGTTAAGCACATGGAAATCATATATATGTATGAGAAATGAGTATACCAAGTGAAATTGAAACATACATATATAAGAAAATAAAATATGAGTATATACAAAATAAGTTCATATTGATACCAATTGAAACGATTCAATGATACCAATTGACATAATAATAAAATCAAGTGTATATTTCATAACCTACCACCCTTCATATGCACAAGGTAAAAGATTTTCAATGAAGCATACAAGGCATAATCGCCCATCCATCCTCCCATTGATGGCAGGGGTTTTCAAAAATAGATTTGAAAATAAACTTAGTTTGAAAAACTCTACCCAATGAAGAGATTGCACTAGTTAATATGAAAATGTTTTAAAACTAGTACGAAATCCTTCAAGTAAGGAATAAAGCAAAAAGAAATGTCAATAAATCTCAATATTCCTTTAAATCATCACACATTTTTTTATTAAAAAAAATTATATTTCAAGATATACGTATGTTTTGACAACACAATAAGTATACATACATATCTCTTAAACACAATTGAGTCCATATAAATAGATTTGCATTAAAGGCAAATGACTCAAGAGGTATACATGTATATCTTAAAGTTTGGCAAAATACACATATACATGAAATGAAAACACATGATCATAAATCAAATCCAAAAAGTGGGAATATAAGTTTAAAAATGTATGTATCATCAAAACCAAGCAATACAAGCACATTTCATGGGTTCAAATAAGCGTTCAAGCACAAATATAAATAGATTTATTTGTGGCCCACGACATGTACAAGTATAAATCCTAGTGTTGACAAAAACTAACATATAAACTAATATTCAAATCATGAAGCATCAAATTTTGAGAAAAAGGGAATCATGTGTCAATCTCAAAAATTATTTGAAGAACAAATAACTAGTATAAATTGTTTTTGAAAAACTAGTTAAAAAATCCTTCAAATATGTCAAATCTTATGTTTTTCATAAACATAACTAGATACATAAAAATTTAAGCACTCATGGTCTATAAGGCTCAAAATGTTTTTAATAAAAGTGTGAGTGTTAAATGATCATGTAAATAGCATTTTTATGAAAATAGTCAATGAAGCTCAAAAAGATCATGAGTCATATTTTTAACAAAAACAAAAAAAAATCATTTTTCATCAAAACACTAATCTTCACGGTATATGTATGATTAATCCAATCCTAACAATACACATACATATCCCAAATATAAAAGAGTCTATCAAGTGTATTTGCATGAAGGCAAGAGACTCACGGGTATACATGTATATTTATTAGATTTGAATTAAAAATACATATACATGAAGTAAAGCATAAAAATAGGCATAACAAGTATAAATGAAAGAATCATCAAAACTAGACTATGCATATGCAAATAGTGGGTACAAATGAGCATGAAGTTCAATCATATATGAATCAATTGTAATTCACTAATTGTATATGTATACATGCACGTTTTGATAAAATCTTCATTTAAACATGTAAATACCACATGAAGCACACAAAAATATGAACATGCTATATGATATATGAAATTAAAAGCATGTGCATAAAAGTAGGAGTTTAGAAATTGTTACCAACTCCAAAGCTCCAAATATGGTGGTCTTTCCACCAAAGCTCCTTGATAGCGGTGCTCCAAATGTGTGTCCATCAAGTCCATTTGCATCCACTACCAAGGCACCAATCCTCTCACGTCTTGTGAGAGCCCTCACCTACATCACAAGCAAATGGTGGGGGTTTTGGTACCCATATTTTCTTGGGTCCTTTGGGGTTAGTCTTGTAAGGAACCCAAATCTTTTATAATTAGCAAAATTTAGAGAATTAATATTATCATAACAAAACTTTGCTAAATGGCCTTTGCGGCCACAATGTGTACATATGTACACCTTAGCATGCTTATGTGTAGGAGTGTGATCATGTTGTGCAACATAAGCAAATGCATGGTTATGATGTGCATGAATGTGTAGAGTTTGTTTCTTTGAAAACATTGACTCCAACCTAGAATGATTAAAAGCACAAGAGTTCAAGGTTGAACTCAAACCATCCATTTTATTTTTCAAATTCTTAATCTCGTTAGTTGTGGCATGTAAAGCATGGTGAGATAAAGAATCATTTTTCTTTTTCTTTTGTGAAACAAAATCTTTTTCTTTTTCACAAATTTTTCTTTTCAAAGATTTATTTTCTTAAAAAACATCTTCCTTTTGTTTTTCCACCAAATCAATTTTATTTTTCAAAGTAGTGTTCCCTTCACATAAATCATTCAATTTAGAAAGTAAGGAAACATTCTCATTTTTTAAAACCTCATTTTCCTTTTCTAAGCATGCCATTTTATTTTCTAATGAATCTTTTTCATTAAGCATGGCATCAAAATTCTTTTTCAAATTTTTGTTATCTTTTTCTAAGCATGCAATGTTAGATCTAAATGTATCATGTTCTACATGCATGCAAGCAATATTCTTTTTCAAATTATTATTCTTCTTTTTAAGCATGTCATATTTTTCAAGCACAAGATGACAAAAGGTAGTAAGCTCATCATATGACATGTCTTCATCATCGGATTCGGAGTTTACCTCAAGGGGGTTATCCCCTTGGACCATGTAGCACTTGTTGGAGGTGTCGCTTCCAACATCCGAGTCACTCCCCGCATAGTATAGATCTTTTTCGCCGAGGGAGGTGATGATGTTCCATACTACAAAAGCCGATTTAACATTAGAAACCCTAGATAAATAATCATCATTTAGGGTTGACTTGATAGCATGAAGGGCTTTTGCATTAGCCTCAAAATTCTTACCATCTAAAGAATATGCATTATTAGTAGTGGCAAGATATACATGAATTCCTAAGGCCTTGAGGTACAATGACATCTTAACCTTCCAAATGTTGATGTTAAGGATGTCAAAGGTGGGTGGTGACATGAAGTCCATGGTGTGTGTACAAATCTTGTGATTAGCCTAAAAATGAGGATCTTTAACTCTAGGTTGTTAGACCAAAATCAGAGTACCAAGCTCGGATACCAATTGTAAGTCACCTAGAGGGGGGGTGAATAGGTGATGGCTAATCTAATGGTCACTTAATGGTGAATGATGCAAATAATGCGGAAGCTAAAAGCAATAATGACCAATTTAAAACTTTTACACTAAACACCACGTATAACACAAGAGTGTTGCCGAATTCCCCGTGAAGGGCTCTGGACAAACTCCTCTAGATTCCCCTTGAATGGGTTGAGGTGCCGCGTTGGCTCTCTTGGTTGAATACAAGTGTTAGTCTACAATCCCAAGCAAGTATATCAATTTAAGCACAATGTATATCAAGCATGTAAATGAAATCACAATAATAGCATGCAAGATATAAAGAGACAAAGAGAGAGAGAGAGAGTGAGCAATCGCAAACACAAGGGTATGTTTTGAGGTTCGAGCACACTTGCTCTGCATCCCCACCTTCGACACACGAAGGATTTCCACTATGCAAGATCCCAATGAATCTCTCCTCGGTGCCGCAACACCTACAAGCCCTCGGACTCTCTAGTCCCATACACACTGCAAGCCCACCGGCTCGCCGAGGCCGCACCTCAAACAACCGAATCCGCACCCGAACTCAAAATAACGACGAGCACACTTGCCCGTCTCCTCAAAGAACAAAGAAAAGATCTTTGGTGATCACAACACTTTGATCACCTAAAGCACTCTCACTACAACACACCTATAGGATGTATAATCAATGGATAGCTCAAGTGTGGTGTGAGAAAACAAGGATGTGAAAGGTGGAGGAAAACTCAAAGACTTTCTTTTAAACACTCTTGATAAAACTTCCCTTTAGATAGGAAATATTTGCTCTCTATTTTGTGGAGAAAACTCTTCTAAAAGTCTGGGAAAAACTGGCTCTAAGAGACTCCTAAATCTTGTTACAAAACAATGACAAGACCCCCCAATTTATAGGCCAGAAAAATATAGCCGTTGGGATCTATCAGTACTGCCGGTCGACCGGCCGGTCGACCGCCAACGGTCGGATTTCTAACCGTTGGAGCTACGGTCGACCGGTGCGGTCGACCGAACTTTCCAGAGAGCACTGCTCTCTGGAGCGGTCGACCGGCACGGTCGACCGTCCAACAGTACACACAGGCGTGCACGTCTGTGCACGTCGGTCGACCGGCCCGGTCGACCGACTTCAGGTATAGTCGACTAGTTAGGTCGACTAGTCGACTTGGCTGAAGCCTGAAACAGTTTTCTGGGATTTAAAACATGGTCTTTTTGGCTTAAATAAAATCCCATAAAATACATAAAAATCTACAAAAATAGTTTAACCAATATACTTGATAAACAAACATGCTTGCACAAAATCAAGGCATGTTAAAAAAGTTTGGACTATTTTTGTAATATGGAAATATTTGGCTCAAGATAAAAAAAATGTTTTTCCAAAACAATATTTTCCAAATCTTCATCAAATACAAAAACAAGATATACTTTTAAGGCATACTGTGTATGGATATGATCCACTACACAATCATAATGAAATATCTATGTTTTTGTCATAAAGCTCTAAACTTGGTTTTGGTTAAAAGATAAGTATATGAGAAACACCAAAAACCAAACTTATATTTTTCAAAAAGAAAAATCTTTTCTAAACTAAAAAATCTTTTATGAAGAGACAATAAAATCAAGAGTGTGTGTGCATGGTATACTTGAGCAATCCACCAACTATCTATCCTTTACATTTTTAACTAAAACAAAAACTAAATCTTATACCTAGACACAAGTCTTCATCTTCTTGAAGTCTTCACTTAAAGGCTTCTCATCTTCTTGACTTGGTCCAAGCTTGATCCAAAAGCTCATTGGATCACACCGTGCTAGCTCCAAATCTTGATATTTTGTCCTTTGTTGAGCTATGCACCTACTAAGATCTTGATAATGAATCTGTCACTAATTAAACACAAGATCATTAGTAAATATAACTTCATGAGTTGATCATCATCAAAACTAGGGTGATAGACCTTTGGGCCAACAGAAGAAAGTTTGTGAAAGTAATTTAGTCTTGATCTTTACCTTGAAAAAATATGCACACCTTATACACTTACACACTTAGGGTTCAAAAACAAACATTCTTATGCCTTATGCAAAAAAAAAAGAGAAAAAATATATCTATGAAAGATGAACAAATCTAATTATTGATTGCTAGGTGTTTTGGCCTAAGTAAGCCTTGGTATTTTTGTGAAAGATGATTAGATAAGTTTGAGAAAAATATATATATATAAAAAATCCTCTGATTAAGCTGGGTATTTGTGCCTAATAAAGCATATGTATTCACGCCTAAAAGTGGTTCATATAATAAAATCCTTAATTTTGTGGCCTTATTTGCTCGAGTCCTTAAGTCCTTGGGGTGTTTTCTCACCCGGCGCCCTAAGACCGTTTGGATTGGGAGTCATCGATTAAAGGCTCGTTACATGGGCAGATTAGAAAGCCTAATAGAATTAAGGAATAATACCATCAAAAATATATATATATAAATAAATAAGGCATAAGAGTTAGAGTTAAAGAACCCTTAGTCAAAAATTTTTACAGTCACAAGGTGCATATGATTTAGGGTAAAGTAATAGACTAGATGAGAAGTACAATTTGACTCCTTACTTTGATTGATAACAAATTTTTGAATAGAGACTAAGTTTAGGAATGAAAAATTCAGTTTTTTTATAACTTATAGTTTACTTAAATCATACAATAATATTTCAAATAATTTTCTCTTTCAAAATACTTTTCAAAAATTCTAACTCTTTGTTACTCTTTCTTTATGGCTTTTGTGGGTGCAATCCACTGAAAACCCTCACGAGACAAAACTCGTCCTCTAGGGGAAACCTAGAGGTTTAACGGCTTGTTGCACATGCTCAGTGCAATCGCGTAACCTGCGAAAGTGGTCTAATAATCTTTGGTTTAGTTTTGTTGATTTGCTTGAGGACGAGCAAAAGATAGGTGTGGGGGTATGATCTTACATATATTTTGTATTCTTTTCATTACACTCCTACATTTATCGTGTAATAAATCTGCTAATTTTCTTGTCTTAAATATCTATTTTGCAGAAGATAATAATGAAGAGAAAGAGGATTAAACCAAATAAATACCAGTTAAAATTGGATTTAATTGGATCTATTTGGTTAGATGAGGATGATCCCAGATCTAGCTAGAATAAATCAAGGATTGGGGCAAATGTTCAGCTGAAGATCAGAGTAGATCAGAAAGATAACACCAAATGGAAACTGGTAAAATTCAGATTTCTATAAATCCATTTTGGTTAGCTAAAGATCAACCGAGAATAATATCAAATACCGAGAGATAAATGGATAGAGAGAAGATCAACGGATGAGATGAAGCAAGTTTGACTCAGATTTTGACTGGATATATTTTAGTATTTGAATCATAACTTTCGCTACTGAATCTCAAATCTGATGATTCAAGATGATCCAGAAAGTAGACTTACAGGGCTACAATGCTTATGTTGATCACTATTTCTAATTCTATCATTTGATAAGTGATATTCAGAAATCAACACGCCAACAAACTGTAGATCAGAACTGAATATTCACATCAAATCAAGTTTGGAGATAAGGGGAGGATTCAAATTCAAAATAGTCAGCTTTCCCTATCTTCATGCTCCTCTAACCTCTGCATTTCTTCTATAAATACCTGCAATCTCAAAGGCAAAAGGGAACGACCTAGCAGAGATAGATTTTAGGCCAGTTTTTTATTCTTTTTAGTGTAAATTTTTATTTTCTTTTTATGTAATTTTTATTTCTTTGTAAGTATAGGTTAGACTGAGATTTATGTAAGTAAGAGAGAGAGGCTTATGTTGAGAGTGACATCTATGTACCCTCCTCCTTTCTTCCATCATTTCTGCAAGCAATAAAAGGTAACTTTTTTTTATGTTCGTCTTTACTTTTGTTTTCTTCTTCTTCTTTCTACTTTTCCTCTTTTGGTTATGATGAGCATCCAAGTGAATCTAGAAGCATTAGTATAGCCATGTTTGTATGAGTGCCACCGATATTTCATGATGATGTTCTCCTCCTCAAGATTCCGTATCATTTCATTCTTGTTCATCTTGATGATATTATGTGAATGGGGACTGAGCTCGATCTTATGGGTTATGCATTGATCGCCTCCGAAGTAAGGTAAAACATGCAAGGGTTCCAGGTAAGTCATCAACCAAAGGAGGTAAGATTTTCTTTTAGGTTTTCTTTTCTTTAAATTTTAGTGTAAATTACCAACACCACAATCTTCCAAATTTCTTTCACTCTTTTTCATTTCTTTGTACATATCCACTTTCATTTCTCCACCTTCTCTATCTACCACTTTCTTCTAACTTAAATTTAACTCCATTTTTCTCTTTTCTTTTTAAGAACTAAAAGAAGAATATTAACCATTCTTTGTAGCATAAAAGAGAATTTATTAAAAAGCTTCCATCGCTAGTCCCTCCTTGTGGATCACGACCCGCATAGACACTTGCTATTGTAGTAGTATTGAGTACTTGCACATTTTATTCTTGTAATTCTGAAATTCTGTATTCTTGTGTGCAGGTAGAACCTCAATCAAGGAGGGTTTACTAGCATAGAGTTTTTTAGATTTTCTTTCTTTTCACTTCTTTTAGGATACTTTTAGAAATCTTTCCTTTTGTATATATTTTTTTTCCTTTCTTTAAAAACTTTTTAAAATAAGAGACAAAGTTTTGATCTATTTTTAAGAAAATTAAGATGATTTTAGAAATTAAGAAAGCCTTAAATTATAACATCTTAAATCTAGTCGAAATAATGGATCTTGTTTAAATTATAGATTAAGTATAAGAGATTGGAGAGATAATTTTATCTTAAATTTTTTGCCTTAGAGAGTATGCACTTCACACTTACACATTTTGAGATGGAAACAAATACCTAAAATGCCATAAAGCAAAAATAAATAAAAAATATAGGGTAGATATGAAGGAAAAAAAGAACCGCATATTAAGCTGGATAACTATGCCTCAAGAAGTATGATTATTCACGCTTAAAGGTGGTTAGAAGAAACAAATAATCCCACTTAGTTTTGTGACCTTGTTTACTCGAGTCCTTAAAACCGAGGGATGTTTTCTCATCTGATGCCCTAAAACTATCTGGTCTGGGAGTCATCGGTTAAAGGCTCACTACCCAGATTAACTAGAAAGCCTAAGAAAACTAAGGGAAGAAAAAAATATATACATACATAAATAAATGGCTTGACAGTTGGAGTTGAAATCCCAGAAATCTTCACGGTCACAAGTGCATATTATCTAGGTTTTATGAAAGATAAAATATTCAAATCAATTTTGAATTCTTACCTTAATTGATGACAATATCTTGCACATAGACTAAGTTTTAAAAAACATAATTTTTGGTGGACTTATGATCTTAGATCGCTTATATTTTTGCAAAAATATTTCAAAAACTTGTCTCTCTTTCAAAATGTGTTTTCAAAAGACTAACTTTTGTTTTCTTTCTTCTGTATTTTGTGGGCGCAATCCGTTGAAACCATCAGGAGACAAAACTCCTCCTCTAGGGTGTAACCTAGAGGTTTAACGGCTTGTTGCACACGCTCAGTTCAATCGCGTCACCTGCGAAAGTGGTGTAATAATATTTATAGTATAGTATTTCTTTTATTACTTGCTCGGGACGAGTAAAAAGATAAGTGTGGGGGTGTGATTAGTCTACTATTCTGCATTATTACATTACATTTTCCTATCGATTTATGAATAAAATATTATTTCTAACTGTGTTTTGGTCTATTTTGTAGATAATCAAGAGTCTAGGGGCAAAGGAGTAATAAGAGCTTAATTAAACTCATTTTCAGGTAATTAAATCTGGATTTTTTGGAGGCCAAGTTAGAGAGTTTCTAGAAGATACATTGAATCTATACATTGGTGGGTGTCTGATGAAAATCTGGACCCAAATAACTGAATATGAGCATATCTGGAAGGTCCCCGAAGCGAGGCAAAACTAATCGCCAAACCAGGGACCTAAGTCCCTGGTTTTGCTGCGAAAACATGGCAATTGCTGTGTTTTCGCGGCAATGTTGGCGAGCCACGCGTCAATTTTCGACGCATGGCCTCATCTCGTCTTCTGGAACCTCCTTTTGTCTTTAATTGCGCATAGAGACCTGAAACGCAAGCAGATTGAGAAATAGGCTAGGTTTTCTTTCTTTTAGTGTAGTGTAGTGTAGGTGTTCTTCCTCTTTCTTTTGTATTTCTATTTTCTTTTAGATTCATGCACTAGGGCAGAGAGATTCAGAGAGAGAAAGAGAGATTGATGTAAGAGATGTGACAATCTATGTAATCTTTCTCCTTTCTTTAATGGTTTCTTCTCTAACCTCTAACATGACTAGCTAACCTTCATTTCATGACAATCTAACTACTAACCACTAATCATCTAACCCTTTCTTAATAATCCACATGAATCTAATAGCCTCTACTAGGTCTTGCTCTTGTAAGAGCCATTGATGGCTCATGATGATGGATTCTAACATCTAACTTGCTAACTTGCTAACCAAGCCAACTCTCTCTTATTTCATGCCTACGTCTAATGGTTTTGATGATCTAAGATTTGTATTAGTTTGCTATTGATGCAAATTTTGTCTGTGAGAAACTATCTTATGTGTCATGCTTCGTATTGTCTCTTGAAGGCAAGGACTAGTGATGGCCAAGGATTCATGTAAGGCAACTATCACTAAGAGTTTAGCATGATTAGTAGAGTAATTAGTAGTTAGTTGCCATGAATCTTTTTCTCATTTTGTTTTCAAACCACTCTTCAACATAAAAATACCACTTTTATTTCATCACCTACCTTTTCTACTTCTTCTTTTCTTTTATTTTATTTTTAAAACTATTTTCCAAAACCTCTTCTCATTTCATTTTCTTTTATCATTTTTCTATTTTCTTTTCCACTAATTCACAATCACTTCTTATTTGTTTTTCACGTCGCCGTTTTCATAACCTTCTCACCTATCACTTTCAGATTTCTTTTCTTAATTTTCATTCTTTAACAAAGAAGAACTTATTAATACAATACGTGAATAAGAACTGTTAATGCTTCTATCACCTCCCGTCTCTGTGGATTTGACCCGTTGAGCCAATGCTATAACGAAAGTATCGAGGGAACATTAGCACACACACACACATAATTACACTGATTTTAAAATACACGTTTTCAAGTGCTGATTTTCGTCCCCGATCACTAGGCGAAGCTAAGAGATAGCTTACTACGGAGCTGTGAAGAGCTACATGCGAAGTTAAGAGTTAGCTCTTTAATAGAGCTGTGCAAAGCTTCAAGGCGAAGCTAGGCATCATTAGCCTCTCATACGAAGCTAGCCCCTTGGGCTCATGCAAGGCTAAGTATTGAACAAAGTTAGCCTCATAAGCCTTCCTAGGCCTCTACAAAGGTAATACATGGCCTACTATCTGCTTCACTAGATCGGTAGGTTCTAAGTCACTACTTTCTCCCTCATTAGTGGGCATAAATTGGTCGTCAGCATGTCTGCAACTTGTCTTTTGTAAATATCGACAACTGAGACATTGTTCAGATTGGTCAAGATGTTGCCTAGGAGTTTATCTTTTCAGAGTGTCAACAGCAATATGCCGTATAAGATTAAGTCGACGAATGAGAATCACCAATTCCTGGGTTTTGGACATGTTGAAGTCTCAAGAACCTCTTTAACTTGAAGGTCTCCTTTTAGAGTTTTACTCTCTTTAAGAGAGAATTTCAGACAGTACAAATCACGGTTGTGGATAAGTATTTTTTCTGTTGCTCCGGCTGGAAAAGCTAGCGAAGCAGCAAGTGATGCTAGTACATCTGCATGCACATTCTGTTGCTGAGATACATGGTCGGTGTAAAAGTTTTTGAACTCCTCAGCCATGCTAATGTTGTATTGTGTTAGGGTAAAAAGTCTTCATGGCGGACTTCATACTCTCCTCAGACTTAGTTGACCATGAGTTTAGAGTTACCATAAGCCTCGAGATGCTTAAAACTCGATTTCATCTACAAGCTGCATTCTGATCAACAGAGCATTGTACTCTGCCACATTATTGGAACACGGTTCGATTTATGAAAACGCGAGAGAAATTACATTGTTATGTGAGAATACAAGTACCACCCCCACTCTTGCTATGATATTTCCTTTTGGGCCTGTTCTTGATATGCCATCACAGAACATTTGCCAGATTTGTTCTTCTGAGGATGCATCGATTTCATCTGGAAGATCGTCATAAATGAGATGGTCAACCAACAAATCCGCCACGACTTGACTTTTTACATCCTTCTGCAGCATGAATTGCATCTCGTACTGCGAGAGCAAAATAGCCCATTTCAACAATCTGCAATTTAATGATGATGGTCTTATCATGAGCAATTATAGAGGACTGACTCTACAGACGACATGAATGTGCTAGCCCACAAGATAGTATCACATCTTCTAAACGACAAAGATTAAAGCTAGGCATTATTTTTCGATCAGGTTATAGTTATGTTCAGCCCAATCATGATTCTACTTAAGTAGTAGATTGCTTGTTCATGTCCTTGGTTACTGTTTTGGGCTAGCAAGCTCATAAAGAATGATTTATAGCTCTAATATATAACAGAAAGGGTTTTCCTAATATTGGACCAACAAGAACAGGTGGATGTGTGGGGTATTCTTTCCTAGGAAGGATTTTCCTGATGTTGGACCAACAAGAACAGGTGGATGCGTGAGACATGCTTGAGGTTTTCCTGATATTTTCTCAAGCGCTTGTTGGCAAGCACTGTCCCAAGTGAATGAAGTTCCTTTCTTCGTCAACTTGGTGAAGGGATGGCAGCGTCCTGAGAGATTTGAAATAAATCTTCAGATGTAGGCCAATCGTTCTTGTAATCCTTTGAGTTCTTTGAGATTCCTTGGAGGTTGCATCTCTTGAATGGCGCGGACTTTCTCCGGGTCAAGATGAATTCCTTTGGATGTCACAACAAATTCAAAGAACTTTCCACTGGCTACCCCTAAAAAAGACTTAGTTAAGTTCATATTCAATTAATGCACTCGCATGATATGAATACTTTATTCAAATCAACAAGATGGTCACTTTTGTCGAGACTTTTCACTCCAATATCATCAATGTGGCATTCTACTGTCTTACGTATATGCTCATGGAAGATTGTATTCCTGACACGTTGATATGTTGCCCCAGCATGCTTCAATCTGAAAGGCATCCCGGTGTAGCGCACATCCTTAGTGACGTTCTGAAAGATGTATGCTTCTCATCTTTGGGATACATCTTGATTTGATAATATCCGAAGATGCCATCAATGAAAGACATTCTCTCGAATCCACATGTATTTTCAATCATGACGTCCGTGATTAGAAGAGAAAACTCATCTTTAGGACAAGTAGCATTCAGATCTTGGAAGTCAATGCAAACCTGGATCTTTCTATTTTTCTTGGGGACAGGGATGATGTTGGCAACCCAGTCAGGATGTTGCTTCTTCCTGACAAAACCGGAGTCTATGGTCTTTTTGACTTTCGATTTGATTTCTCTCATGATCTCTGGACAGAATCTTCATTGTTGTTGCTTGACTGATTTCGCATCTGGATTGATATTGAGGTGATGCTTGGTTACTTGTGGATCAAGTCTAGGCATGTCCTCATTGTTCCAAGCGAAGATGTCTATATACTCTCGTATGAGATGTATTAGGCCTTCCTTCTCGAAGGGTGATAGGGTTTCGGTTATGAAGATGGGTTTGGGATTAGCCTCATTTCTAAGATTTATCTTAACCACTTTACCCTTTGTAGGCAGCTCACGTTTTCAAAGTATATGTCTCAAAGGGTATTTAAGTGTTTGACCCAAGGATCAGTGTCTGACTGGATCATTTCTTCAGTCTCTTCTTCATCTTCATCTTTTGGACATTGGATGAAATCATATTTACCGAAAGACTATTGAAGATAGTACCAATTCTGACATCTGGCTCTCATGATGATATCCCTGACGAGTGGTCATAACAGACCCATTCTTCAGGCTCACAGTCTGACGAGACTGGAGAAGACACATAGCCCAATTCTCTTCAAGTCTTATTATAATAGTCAGGGGCTTTCCTTTTTGGCACAAATGATCGAAGTAGGATTCGTCTTCCTTTACTAAAGTTTAAGCTATATCTTTTAAGAAGATCATATCCTATTATTTCCATTATTCAGTGTGATTTCTGTGCATAATGAAAGAGTTGCGGAGAATCGAGACCATCATTTGAGCTCTCGTGATTCATTGGCTCAGACTCGACTCTTCTGAATAAGATTGGCTTCTGATCCTTATATTTAGCTGGCACTTTTGAAGAAATCTCCACGTACGTTACTTGCCTTTTCATTCGTCATGAAGGATAACTTTATCGGGGCGTGCAATGATGTCAAAGCATGCATTGCAGATATAGAGTCACTATTTATGTTAGTACTAGTCTCTGACAGTACAGAATCAGAAGCTAACACAGACAAATAAGCCAAAGCTAAATTTTCATTAATAACCAATCACCTTCAACTTTGGCAGAGTTATTAAACTCAAGCTTATTAATGCTCGTTATAAGAGGGTTGAGTTCCCAAAGACATTCTTCTTCTTGTTCTGGTTAAACATCAGCCTTGTTACTAGAATCATGGTTTTCTGGTAATGGATTTTCAATAGCTTCTGGAGGGTCATTATAGAGGAGAGACTCTGTGAAATAATTTTTACAACCTTGAGTGGATGCTTTTCAGTATCAACATTATTACCTCTCCTTCTTCATCAGCATATTTCATTATTTTATAAAGCATGGAAGGAACAATAAAGTTGCAACGAATCCATGGTCGCCCTAGCAGCAAGTTGTAAGACGTGTCAGCATCAATAACATAACACGTCCCCTCAGACTTCAATTCCCCAGTCTAACATTTGAGCTTGATCTTACCCATCGGGTGCGTACCATTGCATTGAAGCCATAGTTAGTAGTCTAAGTGGCGCTCAACTGATGGGGGAGAATCCCTAAATGTTGATGACCTGCAGGGCATGATGCTCAACGCGAATCCTGAATCAACTTGAATGCGACTCACTTCAGATGACCCAATGTATCCTATGTAATACATGAATCTGGCATGTTTTCCTTTAATCTGCATATCATCCAGTGTGAATGTAATGCATGAGAATTACTTCGAGGTATGATGACAGTGTCCTTCATCTTCCTCTTCACGCACAGCAGCAATCTGGGCCATGAAAGCTGATGTATGGATGGCAAGTATACCAATCGTTTCAAGTAATATAGTGATGAAATAGAGCTATGAACTCACAGGGATTATATTTAACTACCAATATTAATTATCTCTAATCTTATTTGAAAATTTAGAAATAAGTGAAATTGATAAAAATAGCATTTTACTTTTATGAAAAAATTACTAGGGCTTTAGGACTTTGGCATATCTACTTCATATTTATTCTAATTACTTGTATTAGAAACTTTATCTAATTATTATTAATAATCAAGAATCCTTTAGTATTTAACAATCTCTTCTGATAATTGCTAAATCTTACCGTAGCTTATAACTCATAGTCTTCCGATCTACTGAATTTACTATCCAATTGCATCATTAAGATCTATGATTCCTTTTTTAATTACACTATCTATGCTTTGCCTCCTAGTTTCAGCCGTTAAATAATGATCTCTATCCCTAGATGCTTTATTAGAATATCGCCTTTCGGTCTCAAATTTAATCGTCTAAAAAATGTGGCCACCAATTATTATCAATTAAACCTAGAACAGAAATTGAGCAATTATTAAATAAGAACAACTAATAACTAATTAATTCATGAATAATTTTCAGTAGATAGCTTATGCCTAAGCCCTAGATAAAAAAATTAGTTCATAATTAAAAGTAAGAAAACATGTTTTTTTAAAAAGTAAAAGCATTGAATAACAATTAAATAAAGAAAAGGAAAGAAAAACCCAATTGAAGCTCCTTTTTCTCTGATTTTCTCTTCCAATAATCAGCAAGTTGCAGAAAAGTCAAAACTTTATTAAGAAGTAGTCTCCAAGTTTGGATCTCCAAAATTTGCATATCTAATACAAGAGTGTGCAGGATCTTATATAGGCTTAAGAAACCCTAAACAATTGAATAAGGATTCTAAAATAAATACAAAGTCCTGACGAACTCTGAAAAATTACATCATCAGCCGACTTAGGCCGACAATGGCTTCATTGTACAATATAGCAGTTTCCCTGTTGACTACAATACAAGACATATTTTGGCTTAGAGAATAGCTAGTGCCAGCGCTTTACCTCATTTTACTGGTCAATGACGGATTCGTTGTCAAGACGGCGGATTCAACGTTTTTCTTTTGAATTGTCGTCTAGAATTTCTCTGGTCTTCATCACTTTATGCACTGATACTTCTAGGCTCTCTGTATCCATCTAGGTCTTTAAGAAATTCTGCCTCTGCAACTCTTGTTTTTCATCATTTTTTTGATCTTTTCTCTAAAATTGCTCTTTAACTCAAATCTTTAAAAGTTAACAAAACAAACTACCTTGCAGTATTAAAGTGGCAAAGCAGATATAAAAAGATATAAAATATGCATACAAAATGCCATTCATCACACCCACATACCTAACATTTCTAGTCCTCGAGAAAAATCTAAGCTAAAAAGAAAAGAAAAATACTAAAAAATAAAAATCCTAACTTACTTTTGTAGGAATTACAGTTGCACTTAGCACGTGCAACAAGCTGTTAAACCCCTATGTTACCCTAGCGGATGAGTATTGACTCTTGAGGGTTTTCAGTGAATTACACCCACAAAATTCGATGAAGAAATAAAGGATAAGAAAAGATAAAGAAAAAAATGATAACCAAAAATAAGGGTAACTAAAAATAAATAAAGAAGAAAAAAATAAAAGAAAAAATTCATGCACAAGTGTTCACTAACAACTATGTTCATAAGTTTCCAATAAGTTTAATTTCAATCAAGTTCAATCTCAAATCAAGAAATCTTATTTCTTTTCCTAGAGATTTAAATTTAATATTTTCATACCATCATTTTTAAGTTGTCCAATCCTATACATTTTTCGTGTAAGTGCAAATAGTCTTTAGCTTGGAAATTTTTGATTCAAAATTTTTCATACTTAAACATGTTTCTATAAACATACATACATACATACATACATATATATGAAGCTCGATGTATTACCACTTTGTTGCCCTTTAAGCACTTCTCTTTTTTATATACATATAACTCATTCAATTGTCTTTTGTGTAAATATAAAGGCTTTTGAGACCATGATACCTAAATAATTGTGTTGGCCCAAAGGCCCATCACTCTAGTTTTGATGATGATCAACTCATGTAGTTATATTTACTAATGATCTTGTGTTTAATTAGTGACAGATTTATGATCAAGATCTTAGTAGGTGTGGAGCTTCAACAAAGGATTTAAAGTCAAGTTTTGGAGCTAGCACCAGTTGATTCACGAGCCTATGCATCAAGACCACATCAAGAGTTGAGCTCGTTGGATCGTGTGTGAACCAAGTCAAGAAGATGAGAAGACTTCAAGGGAAGACTTCAAGATCAAGACTTGTGTCTAGGTTTGTTTTTATAAGATTTTGTTTTAGTTAAAATGTAAAAGATAGAATAGTTGGTGGATTGCTCAAGTTCATATCACACACACACTCTTGATTTATATGTGTTTTCATAAAAGATTTTTAGTTCTAGAAAAATACCATTTTAATTTTTGGTGTTTCAAATATACATGTGTTTTTAACCAAACCATTTTAGAACTCTCGGGTTTTCTCGGTCGACCGGGCGGCCGACCGTTCTGCTGATCTGCTCGACATTCTTTTAGTTTTCTAGTCATAACTTTTGATTCTTATATTCAATTAACATGATTTAAATTGCATTTTAAAGATGACTTTCAGAGCTACATTTAATATTCAATAATCACTTTCTGATTTAAATGTTAAGAATGTCAAATATTGGGTTGAAGTCTGTTCTTGTTCTAAAACAGTTTACTGTTTCTGATTTGATACCTTTTAGTATTTTATTGATAACTTTCAATTATGAATTGATATTGATTTGATTTAAGTTGTATTTGAAAGAAGACTTCAATATCTACAACTTCATCCTATATACTTATTCCCAAATTCGAACATTTTAGACCTCAAAACTGTACTCCAAGTTAACCCATTGCACAGAGGTCGGTCGACCGGGCGGGTCAACCGGAACCAAGGGCAGGTCGATCGGTCGGGTCGACCAACGTGCACAGAACCGTGCACGTCTGGAAGTTCAGTGGGCGGATTGACCGGGTGGGTCAACCGGATGGCGGGTCGACCGGAACTGAGAGCAGCGCTCTCTGTTCTTCTGGGTCGACCGAGCGGGTCGACCGGAGGCTCCAACGGTCGGATTTTTGACCGTTACGGGTCGACCGGCCGGGTCGACCGGTAGGTCTGACAAACCCCAACGGCTATATTTTTCTGGCCTATAAATTTGGGGGTTTGGTCATTATTTTGAGCCAAGATTTTGGAGACCTTTAGAGCCAGTTTTTCCTATTCTTTCAGAAGAGTTTTTCTCCACAAAATAGAGAGCTAATACTTCCAATCTAAAGGGAGTTTTATTTCAAGAGTGTTAAAGCGATTCTTTGAGTTTTCCTCCACCACTCTCATCCTTATTTTTCTCACACCACACTTGAGCTATCCATTGATTATTCATCCTATAGGTGTGTTGTAGTGAGATTGTTTTTAGGTGATCAAAGTGTTATGATCACCAAAGACTTCATTTGTTCTTTGAGGAGACGGGCAAGTGTGCTCGTGGTTGTTTAGGGTTCGGGTGCGAACTCTTGTTGATTGAGGTGCGGCCTCGGCGAGCCGGTGGGCTTGCGGTGTGTAAGGGACTAGAGAGTCCGAGGGCTTGTAGGTGTTGCGGCACTGAGGAGAGATCCATTAGGATCTTGCATAGTGGAAATCCTTCGTGTGTCAAAGGCGGGGATGTAGAGCAAGTGTGTTCGAACCTTGAAACAAACCCTTTGTGTTTGCGATTGCTCACTCTCTCTCTCTCTCTATCCCTTTATATCTTGCATTCAATTATTGTCTTTACAATTACATGCTTGATATATTGTGCTCATATTGTTATATACTTGCGTGGGATTGTTGCTAACACTTGTATTCAACCAAGAGAGCCAACGCGGCACCTCAACCCATTCAAGGGGAATCTAAAGGAGTTTGTCCAGAGCCCTTCACGGGGAATTCGGCAACACTCTTGTGTTATACATAGTGTTTAGTGTAAAAGATTTTATTAGGTTATAATTGTTTTAGCTTCCGCATTATTTGGCATTAAGTGACCATTAGATTAGCCATCACCTATTCACCCCCCCTCTAGGTGAACTTACAATTGGTATCAGAGCTTGGTACTCTGATTTGGTCTAACAACCTAGAGTTAAAGATCCTCATTTTTAGGCTAATCACATATTTTGTACACACACCATGGAGTTCATGTCACCACCCACTTTTGACATTCTTAACATTCAAATTTGGAAGGTTAAGATGTCATTGTACCTCAAGGCCTTAGGCATTCATGTTTATCTTGCTACCACTAATGATTCTTATGTAAATAATAGCAAGTATTTTGAGGCTAACTCAAAAGCCCTTCATGCTCTTAAATCAACCCTAAATGATGATTATTTATCTAGGGTTTCTAATGTTGAATCGGCTTTTGTAGTTTGGAACACCCTCCTCTCCCTTGGCGAAAATGATCAATACTATGCGGGGAGTGATTCGGATGTTGGAAGCGCATCATCTCCACAAGTGCTACATGGTCCAAGGGGATAACCCTCTTGAGGTAAATACGAATCCGAGGATGATGATGTAGACATGTCATATGATGAGCTATCTACTTTTTGTCAACTATTGCTTGAGAAATATGACATGATTAAAAAGGAAAATAAAAATTTGAAAAAGAAAGTTGATTGCATGCATATAGAACAAGATTCTTTTAAAACTAACATTGCATGCTTAGAAAAAGAAATGAGGTTTTGAAAAATGAAAATGTTTCCCTTATGTCTAAATTAAATGATTTGTGTGAAGGGAACACTATTTTGAAAGATAAAATTGTTTTGGTGGAAAAACAAAAAGAAGTTATTTTTCAAGAAAACTCTTGTTTAAAGAGAAAATTTTTGAAAAAGAAAAAGAACAAGAAAAGTTTCTAAAAAGAAAAAGACTTTTGATCATGCTTTACATGCCACCACTTCTATTAATCAAAATGAAGTAAATGTTTTAAAAAATAGGATTAATTGTTTGAGCTCAACTTTGAGCAATTGTGCATTTAATCATAAGAAATTGGAGTCCTTGTTTGCAAAGAAACAAACTCCTCATATTCATGCACATCACTCTCATCATGCATATGCTTATGTTGCACGTCACGATCATACACATTCACATAAGCATTCTAAGGTGTACATATGTACACATTATGGCCGCAAAGGCCATTTAGCAAAATACTGTTATGATAGATTAGATCATTTTAATTTTGCTAAAAATAAAATTTTTGGGTTCCTTACAAGACTAACCCCAAAGGACCCAAGAAAATATGGGTACCAAAACCCCCTCCATTTGCTTTTGATGTAGGTGAGGGCTCTCACAAAACGTGAGAGGATCGGTGCCTTGATGGTGGATGCACTTGGACATGATGGACATACTTTTGGGATGCATCACTATCAAGGAGGTTTTGGTGGGATGACCACCATGATTGGAGCTTTGGAGTTGGTAACAATCTCTAAACTCTCATTTTATTTATGTACATGCTAGTTCATTTATAATATTTTGAGCATGTTCATGTTTTGATTTATTGTGCTTCATGTGGTATGAACTAGTTTAAATGTAGATTTTATCAAAGCTTGCATGTATACATGTACAAATAGTGAGTTACATTTGATTTATATATGTTTGCACTTCATGCTCATTTGTACCCACTTTATGCACATGTATAGGCTAGTTTTGATGATTCTTTCATTATACATGTTTTGCCATTTTCATATTTTTTTCTTCATGTATATGTATTTTTATTCAAATCTAATAAATATACATGTATACCCGTGAGTCTCTTGCCTTCATGCAAATACATTTGATAGACTCTTGTATGTTTGGGATATGTATGTGTATTGTTAGGATTGGATAATTCATACATATGCCTAGAAGTGAATTATTATTTTTTTTTGAAAAATAAATTTTCATGTTTTATAAAATGTTATTCATCTTTTTGAGCTTCATGACCATTTTCATGAAAATACCATTTACATAACCTTTGAACACTCATCTTTTACTTTTCAAGATAATTTTGAACTTTATGGACTATGAGTGCTTGAACTTTTATGTACTTAGTATGATTCATGAAATACATATGCTTTGATTTTATGTTTTTGAAGGATCTTTAACTAGTTTTCAAAAAATTATTTTAACTAGTTATTGTTCCTCATTTGGTAGTGATTTTCAATGCTAAAATATTTTCAAATCTATTTTTGAAAACCCTTACCATCAATGGGAGGATGGATGGGCGATTATGCCTTGTATGCTTCATTGAAAATCTTCTATCTTGAGCATATGAAGGGTGGTAGGTTATGAGATATACACTTGATCTTATTGTTATATCAATTGGTATCATTGGACTCTTTCAATTGGTATCTAAATTGATAATTTTTGTATATACTCATATTTTGTTTTATTATATATGTATGTATCAATGTCAATTGGTATACTCATTTCATACATATATATGATTTTCATGTGCTTAACTTACAATTGTCTCACATTTTTTATGAAAAAAAACAAAGTTTATGATGAAAAATAAAATTTTTGGATCATTATGTTTACCATTGATATCAAAATGCTTCAACTTCATATTTGTTAAAATTCAATTGGTATCAATATGTTTTACAATAATGATTATTTTCAATTTGGTATCTTAAAATTTGTTTGTTTTATAAGAGCTCTGATACCTTTAAAAATTTTGTTTAAGAAAAATTAAAAAAAATGTTTTGATATGTATTTCCTATATGCAAGGAGAGCTTAACATCTCTTCTACATATAGATTCATGTTGAGTATATTATAAATTGAGGAGCTTGACAACTCTTCTTTATATGATATACGTGTGTAGGGGGAGCTTCACATCTCCTCTTATGCATTACATAATATGTGTCATGTGAGTTAGGGCTTGTCATCCCTTCTTCATGTAATGCATATGTGTAGGGAAGCTAAATTAGCGTCTTCCTCTTCATGAATGTATATCGCATATAAATCTTTATTGATTGAATTGTTTACCCCTTCTTGATCTTTTTTGTTTTTGACAAAAAGGGGGAGAAAAATTTGTTTGATTTGATTTTACTTTGACCCTTTTGTTGATGATTGACAAAAAGGGGAGAAAGATTTTGAGTTTATATGCATGTTAGTAGAATTTATGTTTATATGCATATATGTTTTGTTTTGCAAATGTATGGAGATAAGAACTTGATGAGTTTTATGATTATTTGACATGTTGTATTTGCATACATGGCATACATTTGCATACATATTTATGAGCTTCATTGTCATATATTATTATTTATTTGGTATGCATGAGTTAAGGGGGAGCTTCTTTGAAGCTTTACTTTAATCCATGCATATATAACTTCATGAGTTTTGTCATCATCAAAAAGGGGAGATTGTTGGCCCAAAGGCCCATCACTCTAGTTTTGATGATGATCAACTCATGTAGTTATGTTTACTAATGATCTTGTGTTTAATTAGTGACAGATTTATGATCAAGATCTTAGTAGGTGTGGAGCTTCAACAAAGGATTTAAAGTCAAGTTTTGGAGCTAGCACCAGTTGATTCACGAGCCTATGCATCAAGACCACATCAAGAGTTGAGCTCGTTGGATCGTGTGTGGACCAAGTCAAGAAGATGAGAAGACTTCAAGGGAAGACTTCAAGATCAAGACGAGCCTATGCATCAAGACCACATCAAGAGTTAGCTCGTTGGATCGTGTGTGGACCAAGTCAAGAAGATGAGAAGACTTCAAGGGAAGACTTTAAGATCAGACTTGTGTCTTATAAGATTTTGTTTTAGTTAAAATGTAAAGGATAGAATAGTTGGTGATTGCTCAAGTTCATATCACACACACACTCTTGATTTATATGTGTTTTCATAAAAGATTTTTAGTTCTAGAAAAATACCGTTTTAGTTTTTGGTGTTTCAAATATACATGTGTTTTTAACCAAACCATTTTAGAACTCTCGGGTTTTCTCGGTCGACCGGGCGCCCGGCCGACCGTTCTGCTGATCTGCTCGACATTCTTTTAGTTTTCTAGTCATAACTTTTGATTCTTATATTCAATTAACATGATTTAATTGCATTTTAAATATTATTTTTAGAGCTACATTTAATATTCAATAATCATTTTCTGATTTAAATGTTAAGAATGTCAATATTGGATTGAAGTCTGTTCTTGTTCTAAAAACAGTTTACTGTTTCTGATTTGGTACCTTTTAGTAATTTATTGATAACTTTTATTCTGAATTGATATTGATTTGATTTAAGTTGCATTAGAAAGAAGACTTCAATATCTACAACTTCATCCTACTTATTCCCAAATTCGAACGTTTTAGACCTCAAAACTATGCTCCAAGTTAACCCATTGCACAGAGGTCGGTCGACCGGGCGGGTCGACCGGAACCAAGGCAGGTCGACCGGTCGGTTTGACCGACGTGCACAGAACCGTGCACGTCTGACAGTTCAGTGGGCGGGTCGACCGGGCTGGTCAACCGGATGGCGGGTCGACCGGGCGGGTCGCCCGAAACTGAGAGCAGCGCTCTCTGTTCTTCTGGGTCGACTGGGCGGGTCGACCGGAGGCTCCAACGGTCGGATTTTTGACCGTTACGGGTCGACCGGCCGGTCGACCGGCAGGTCTGAAGACCCCAACGGCTATATTTTTCTGCCTATAATTTGGGGGTTTGGTCATTGTTTTGAGCCAAGATTTTGGAGACTTTTAGAGCCAGTTTTTCCTATTCTTTCAGAAGAGTTTTTCTCCACAAAATAGAGAGCTAATACTTCCAATCTAAGGGAGTTTTATTTCAAGAGTGTTAAAGTGATTCTTTGAGTTTTCCTCCACCACTCTCATCCTTGTTTTTCTCACACCACACTTGAGCTATCCATTGATTATTCTCCTATAGGTGTGTTGTAGTGAGATTGTTTTTAGGTGATCAAAGTGTTGTGATCACCAAAGACTTCATTTGTTCTTTGAGGAGAGGGCAAGTGTGCTCGTGGTTGTTTAGGGTTCGGGTGCGAACTCTTGTTGATTGAGGTGCGGTCTCGGCGAGCCGGTGGGCTTGCGGTGTGTAAGGGACTAGAGAGTCCGAGGGCTTGTAGGTGTTGCGGCACCGAGGAGAGATCCATTGGAATCTTGCATAGTGAAATCCTTCATGTGTCGAAGCGGGAATGTAGAGCAAGTGTGCTCGAACCTCGAAACAAACCCTTTGTTTTGTGATTGCTCTCTCTCTCTCTCTCTCTATCCCCTTTATATCTTGCATTCAATTATTGTCTTTACAATTATATGCTTGATATATTGTGCTCATATTGTTATATACTTGCGTGGGATTGTTGCTAACACTTGTATTCAACCAAGAGAGCCAACGCGGCACCTCAACCCATTCAAGGGAATCTAAAGGAGTTTTGTCCAGAGCCCTTCACGGAAATTCGGCAATACTCTTGTGTTATACATAGTGTTTAGTGTAAAAGATTTTATTAGGTCATAATTATTTTAGCTTCCGCATTATTTGGCATTAAGTAACCATTAGATTACCATCACCTATTCACCCCCCTCTAGGTCAACTTACAAATTGATCATTAGACTTGTTAAAACAATTGATATGTGTGTGTGTTTTATGTATGTATGTATGTACACACACACACACACACACACACACTCACATATATATATATATATATATATATATATATATGTGAGTGTGTTGTGTGTTGTGTGTGTGTGTGTGTGTGTATATATGTATGTATGTATGTATGTATGTATGTATACACACAAACTCACATACATACATACATACATACATATATATATACATATATATATATATATTATATATATATATATATATATATATATATATATATATATATATATAATATATATAAATTTTCTTTCACCTATTCTTTTTCGCATATATACCAAGGCTTCTTGAGACCCTAGTATCTAACTACTCAATACTTAGGTTTTTCACCTTTTTCTTTTATATACATATATATTCCATATTTAATAAGGTCAAGTTTTTCTCATCATCCCAAGGATTAAACTATAGTGTAAAGGTAAAGAAAAATGCATAATCATGTAGACAAAATCTACAGGGTGTTTATTTTTAAAATTTTTCATCTCTAAGTTAAGAATAAAAAATTCTATCAAACTGATTGTTCTATCAAGATCTCAAACTTCATTGGATTCTTTATTCACAGAAAGCTAGTTAAACTTGTTACAAAATATTTTTTTTAAATAATAAAGAAAAATAAAAAAAAAAAAAATCTATTCCTAGATACAATCATGATCTCTTCCCTCTCTTGCTTGAACTAGCACCCTGTGATTTAGATCCCTTCATGTGTGGCGGTGAAGACTTTTCCTTCTTGTGTAGCCCCTTAACTAATTTTATAAATTTTCTTTAATCTTTCCTAAATTTCACCATAAATTTTATATTGTCATGAGGTGGCTCTTGCTCAAAGAATTGATCATCATCATCATCATCTTCTTCGGAAGACCCTGAAAGAACCACATAAATATCAGTATGGACCATTTATTCAGTCTATTCTTTTTGTAGAGATGCAAAATATAGCACAGTCTTACTTTTACTCGCAATCATAATTCTATCTCTATATATCTTATTGTATTCATCCTCAAGCATCCATTTTTATAAATTTGGGTAATAAGAGTAGGCAAAGAAAAAGTGACTTTGTGTTTCTTTGATTGCCTATATTTAATATTGCATATGGTTGAAAATAATTGAAAATACATGCAGAATTGTTGATTCATTATCATCATAACATGTACAATGTGGAACACTTGATTATAAAATGTAATCATGTGTGTACTACTAAATACATTGGTACTCTAGCATGAACATGCAGAATGAATGTTACGTTAAAGAGTTTTTGCTTCTATCGCTCATGTGTGGCCATTCTACATTTTCATCCATCAAGCTCATGTATTCTTCTACCCTCATAGGAATCTGATTTAAACCAAGAGCAAGAAGGATTACGATCGATGACAATTATAAATCTAAAATCTTCCTCTCTCTCCTCTCCAATTGATTTGAATCCTATGGGCATGATCATCTATGTCATTGTTGGTAAAACTATTGTAAAATTTTCTCCATTAGACTAGGGATGTAGTGCTCAAAACTACCCACATGAATCAAATACCCCCAATTTCTATTCATGATTTCTTCTAAGAAATATGTACCGAAAGCTTGAAAGATTATAAAAAATTCTTTTCGGCAACAAACTTTGTCATGATTTCAAAAACAGAAATAAAACTAAATTAGTTAGTATAACTCACAAGATTATGGAAGATGGTCCTCTGTCTCTGCAGGTTGACAGTGGATTAACAGTCCAGATGGTGTTTTGCTTTTAAACTAGCTTCTCCTGTTGAAAGTATGACTCTGCACTACTTCTTCTCTTCTCCTCGTTCTTCTGGGCTTTAAAGTCTTCAGAATTTGATCTCAAGGTGTTGTAAAAAAGAAGAAGAAAAATGTTAGCTTTTATAGACTTTTTTTTTTCTAAAGAAAGGAATCATATATCCATTCAATTCAAAATCAATCCAATTCAAATTCAAATTCAAATAATTCAAGTTTTGGAAAGAGTAAAATTTCTAAAAAGGGCTAAAAATTTTCTAAAAGCATGGTTTAGTAAAAAGGAAACTTCAAATGCTACTCTAAAATATAGTGCACAATTTAAATTTTGAAATCATTTTTTGGAATTTTGATAATTTTTTTTGAAAGAAAGAAATTTTTATTTGATTTTTTCCCCGAACCTAAACTGAAGCATGACCTCATGCTTTGAAGTATGAACCAATAACACATAAATCTCATCCTCAAAAGAACAATTAAAATGTTTTTTAAATATCGCAAAAAACTCATGTTAAAGAAACTACTCATGCGTATAGAATTTTCAGAAATTGATAATCATAAACATTATTAAAGTGGAACAAAATCACCTGGGAAAAATTTCAAGACTTGGGTGCACTTTTTTCACGGTGAATTAGCCATCTGACGGCGATTTCACTTTCATACTTCTCTGATGGTCTTGGTATTTTTTCTGACATGTTTTATCGATCTTTGTGGTTGATCTTGTATCACTGCTCTCTTGTAGCACTGATTCTGGGACTAAGGTACAGAGAAAGAAACCCTAAAAGAAAAAAATAGTATCTCTATTTACAATAAATTATTTCCTTACCTTGATTCATCGATTTCGCCCACGAGAACACTTGTTACTTTCACAGTGAGTTCTCTTCAGAGGAGATCAGGAGGAGCTCAATCTCTTTGTCAATTTCGCTTTGAGTCTCTCCAACTTGCGCTTTTTCATTCTCAATTTTGACTTATATTTCTTTTGATTGGTCCTCTTTTAAAATTGCATGCAATGAATCATCCAATCATCATCATCATGCGGTAAAGCATCTTCAACCTGCAAAGTGACACATCCAATATCATTAGACAAATACTTGAAATTGTTTAAAACCTGATGCATGACAAGCAGGAAATCCAAAAACTTGATGCATGGACTGGCAAGTATACCAATCGTTTGAAGTAATATAGTGATGAAATAGAGTGTCAAACCAACAGGGATTGTATTTAACTACCACTATTAATTATCTGTAATATTATTTAAAAATTTAGAAAATAAGTGAAATTGATTAAAAGATGCTTTTCTTTTATGAGAAAGTTATTAGGGATTTAGGACTTTGACATATCTACTTCAGATT